>KZ651410.1:396869-412708 GCA_001010745.2 Gerris buenoi
TATAAGGGGAGTAACAGTCTAAAGAAGAACATTCCATATACCTTCTTTAGATTGTTACTCCCCCTCTGTTTTTTTCTTTTTTATTTAGGGAGTTAGCTTATTATATAATTATAGGATTTCTGCAAAGCAATGTTATTCATTATCAATAATACTGATAATAATTACTTGCGCTTAAGAGGAAAGTAAAATGCGTTGGTGGATCTAACTTTAGACGCCAGTGTTTCTCGGCTGACCCCTCACCTATTAAAATACTTTTTATCATTTATGAGACTGTAAAGGAAAGGTTAACCGGTAGATAAAATAGTATTAAAAAAAAGTACATTATTTATATTTATAACAATCGAATTCCAAATTGAGATTTATAGAGTAAAAAAGATTAACTAAAACTTTTTTTTTTATTTGTTTTATCTGCTAAGTTATGGTTGGGAGTCATAAATAGCAATCGCTATACTGCAGAGTTTCAGCATAAATGTGTAACATAATTTTAATAAATTTATTTTTAGAGTTTCTCTGAAAAGCTTTGCAACACGCACTTCTGTCCTCTTTGGAAAAAGTAAATGGTGTTAAATTCAGACCAACATTTATTTAAGCTATTAAGTCTTACATAAATATTTTTAATGTTAAAATATTTTAATATAAATATTAATGATTGCAATTTGCAAACGAAAAAAATAAAATGTAGCAAACATTAGTTGGTGGAAGTATTTTTTAATAATTTCTATTTTAGTTGTCACCTTTAAATTATGAATCTGTTCTTTTTTGTGTCAAAAAGGTTTATTTAAAAATAATATAAACTGAACTTATTCTCGCTCAGGTTTTTTCAAAAAACTTTTTTTTTATTCCTTTTTTTAAACATTTTAAAACCTTTTTGGTTAAATTTTTATAAATAAAAATTTAGGAATTTTTAAAATTTACAAATTTAAACATAATTACTTTATAAAAATTAAACACTTAAAACAAAATTAGATGATAATGGGTCTTAAAAGCAAAACATTACAGTACGTGATAGAACGTGAGGGAGTGAGGAAGCTATGTGCCACACTAATTGGCAGAGTAGTTTTGAATATTTTACAATATAATATGTACAATACGATTTTCTTTAAACATTCAACATAGCCTCTAGGTGTGGTTATTCATTAATTTATTACATCGTTGGTGCTAAAATTAGTTTATACGCAATTTTAAAATATAAGCCTAAAGGTCTCCATACACTGCCAAAATGTTTGCGCAAATATTTTGACCGTGTATGGGGCTGCTTGATGTTTGTGCAAACATGATTTTTAACTCAGACATCAGGTTAACGCAAACATTTTGCCAAAATGTTTAATCGTGTATGGGGGCCTTAAGGATGTTTCTTGTTTTTAAATTAAAATTATAATTTGTTCAATTTATTACACCCTAGTTTTCATAATACGCAGCACTTCTATTTTATAAATGTATTTATATCTTAATGGATTACTGTTTCTCAACGTTCTTAAATCTTGTTTACAATTTATGTAATGCTAATTAAAATGCATATAGATTTTAAAAACTTTTTTAAAATTAAGAATATAAGTCCTTTGTTCTACTATAAAATAACAAAAAGAATATAAATAGAAAATATGAAAAAGAAAGATTCTTCCTTTAGGTTTAAAAGACAAATTGAAATTCGATATTTTCCAATTATTATTAATTTCGAAGGTGCGGGGTAAGCAAGTAAAAAAAAAACGATTCTTAGCTTTTTACGAAGGTTTTGTTACACCTGAGGCGAATTTTTTTTTTTTTTTTAAAAACGTAGTTTTTCTTCTTCTATGNATGTAAATAAAAGTACAACATTTTACTTTATTCCGACGAATAGTACAAATGTTATCTTGGTTTTAAATAATGTGTTTAGTGGATGAAAAATTACATTATTGCATAAAATGTGTTCCCAAAAACTAGAAAATTATAGAATTTTTTTTTTTTTTCAAATTCTCCCTCAACCCTCCCCATTCGGGCACTGACCACCACGAAAGCTCAGGCTGCTTTTGAATGAAGGACGTGATGCCATGCTTGACTTTCATAGAAGCCGTCATGAGCGTCATTTCTGAGGCCATCCTAAAGTTGGAAATCGAGGGATGGAGTTGTTTGAAGTGGTCGCTACATTAAACGGAGTCATCGACAAAGGCAACTCGTAGCCTGGAGAGACTGGAAAAACCACGAAAAAAAAGTTGGAGTTCGAGCTGGCTAAAAATCCCAGTTGAAGAGGATTGGACTTGGAGAGGAGGCTGCGTGGCGAGTCACCACCTCTATCTGCTAACTTATGGCCCAATGTACACTATTTGATTTCAATTTCCTTAAGGGGATTATATGTGTCCTATATGGTAGATTGTACCTATCATTTTTTAGCACAATCGAACAAGCGGTTTGGGGGATATTGGCATTATAGTGTTTTTACTTTTATGAAAATGGGTGTAAATACTGAAATCTCTGCTCACGTATTGACACCACAACATTTCATACGGAAGTCATGTGGGGGATTTCCACACTGGTACTTTTAGCTCGCTCTATCCATCCACTTATTTCCTCAAACTTAAATCCGCTGCTATTATGTATATAAACGTAGTGACATTGAATTTTAACACCTTATTATCATATTAAATTTAAATCATTAAGTTCTGAAAAAAATCATTGAAATATGTTGGTTTATAGATGCTTACGCACTGTCGAACCAAACGGTTCTTGAACTGGATCGCGAGCCGTTTGGTTTGACAATAATAGGACGAAAAGAAACTTTAGAACAAGAAAAAAAACTAATGAAAATTAAATGTACAATTTAGTTGAATTGAAAAAAGTTGGATTGAAATATACAATTAATACCGAAAAAATAAGTTGGCTCTACTTTTTACAAATCTTACAAATACAAATAAATTTAAAAGTTCGTATGTTTTCAATATTTGATTTAATCCATTCAATTATGTCATAGTAATTTAATCTGATAATAAGTTAATTCATTGAGCTTACTGTGTCTGAAGTAACATTTCTTTCGAGTTTTTATTAACGCGAGTATTTAAGTATTTTTGAACACGTTATGGGACATATCGAAGGACTAATAATTTCAGTTATTCTAAATTGTTACACATAAANGCCTACGCCACACCACTCCGACGCCACTCGTGACTTATTGAAGTGGCGCTAATTCAGTACTAAATTACTTACTTATTATTTATCTTAAAAACAGAAAAAACACAAACAAAGAATTAAGAAAACAAAGGAAGAACAAAGAAAGAAATCAATGGTTTGCGCAAGTGGCACGCCACTTCGATAAGTCACTAGTGGCGTCGGAGTGGCGTCATTTGGTCGGATGGCGTCATTGGGCCATAAGTTAGCATATTATTATGGTAGCATAAGTTAGCATATTATGGTAGCATAAGTTAGCATATATTAGAGGTGGGACAAACCAGTTCCCGCCACGCCAGACCTACGCCCCTCGTGTGTGAATTGGGCCTAAAAAGGAGCATGTTAATGAATTCAGAATTTGTAAAATTGCTTACGGACTATTTGTGTGTGCTATTAGCATATACTTGACCAATTTATTATTAATAGAATATACAGTGGACGCTTATAAATTGTTGTAAGATAAAGTAAATAATCCATAATGTCTATTAATAGTTTTAGTTTAGGTATTTAAAAGCAAATATATAATCTAGAGACTGAGAATAAATAAGTTTGTGTTAGATTATAGTTTGGTTTTATTTAATTTCGTTTTTCGATACAATTTTGTCTTTTTCTTGCCTTTATTTTGTTCGCATTATGCCTACAGTTTATTTCTTGTTGTAAGTGCAAGAAAAAAAAATCATTGCAGTCCTGTGAGTTTACTTAGTAATAAAATGCTGACGTCTTATCTCGCTTCTTTCCAGTTAAACGATTTGATAAGACTAGTTTATTGATTACGGTTATCGTTCGGTTCCAGTTACTTCATACTCCGATATCTTCGTACTATTACCTTCCCATATTTTTCACATCAGTAGATAATAGTCGAATAATTCGAATAATGTTTCTTTATCACACCAATATTATTTGTTATCAATGTTAATACTAATCACTTCTTTACCAATTTCTACCATGTTTTGATGGCACTTCTCTAGATTGTTACTCACCTACTTATTTTTGGAATATAAATGACTGACTAAATAACTATTAAGGCAAAGGGATGTTAATCCAATCTACTTAAGGACAAAGGAAGATCACACTTCTGTTTTATAAGGGAAGTAGTAACAGTCTAAAGAAAAACATTCCTTACAAATTCTTTAGATTGTAACCCCCCTCTGTATTTTATCAGGGAGTAACAGTCTAAATAAGAAATTACGTACATGTTCTTTAGATTATTACTATCTTCTGTTTTTTATAAGGGGAGTAACAGTCTAAAGAAGAACATTCCATATACCTTCTTTAGATTGTTACTCCCCCTCTGTTTTTTTCTTTTTTATTTAGGGAGTTAGCTTATTATATAATTATAGGATTTCTGCAAAGCAATGTTATTCATTATCAATAATACTGATAATAATTACTTGCGCTTAAGAGGAAAGTAAAATGCGTTGGTGGATCTAACTTTAGACGCCAGTGTTTCTCGGCTGACCCCTCACCTATTAAAATACTTTTTATCATTTATGAGACTGTAAAGGAAAGGTTAACCGGTAGATAAAATAGTATTAAAAAAAAGTACATTATTTATATTTATAACAATCGAATTCCAAATTGAGATTTATAGAGTAAAAAAGATTAACTAAAACTTTTTTTTTTATTTGTTTTATCTGCTAAGTTATGGTTGGGAGTCATAAATAGCAATCGCTATACTGCAGAGTTTCAGCATAAATGTGTAACATAATTTTAATAAATTTATTTTTAGAGTTTCTCTGAAAAGCTTTGTAACACGCACTTCTGTCCTCTTTGGAAAAAGTAAATGGTGTTAAATTCAGACCAACATTTATTTAAGCTATTAAGTCTTACATAAATATTTTTAATGTTAAAATATATTAATATAAATATTAATGATTGCAATTTGCAAACGAAAAAAATAAAATGTAGCAAACATTAGTTGGTGGAAGTATTTTTTAATAATTTCTATTTTAGTTGTCACCTTTAAATTATGAATCTGTTCTTTTTTGTGTCAAAAAGGTTTATTTAAAAATAATATAAACTGAACTTATTCTCGCTCAGGTTTTTTCAAAAAACTTTTTTTTATTCCTTTTTTTAAACATTTTAAAACCTTTTTGGTTAAATTTTTATAAATAAAAATTTAGGAATTTTTAAAATTTACAAATTTAAACATAATTACTTTATAAAAATTAAACACTTAAAACAAAATTAGATGATAATGGGTCTTAAAAGCAAAACATTACAGTACGTGATAGAACGTGAGGGCGTGAGGAAGCTATGTGCCACACTAATTGGCAGAGTAGTTTTGAATATTTTACAATATAATATGTACAATACGATTTTCTTTAAACATTCAACATAGCCTCTAGGTGTGGTTATTCATTAATTTATTACATCGTTGGTGCTAAAATTAGTTCATACGCAATTTTAAAATATAAGCCTAAAGGTCTCCATACACTGCCAAAATGTTTGCGCAAATATTTTGACCGTGTATGGGGCTGCTTGATGTTTGTGCAAACATGATTTTTAACTCAGACATCAGGTTAACGCAAACATTTTGCCAAAATGTTTAATCGTGTATGGGGGCCTTAAGGATGTTTCTTGTTTTTAAATTAAAATTATAATTTGTTCAATTTATTACACCCTAGTTTTCATAATACGCAGCACTTCTATTTTATAAATGTATTTATATCTTAATGGATTACTGTTTCTCAACGTTCTTAAATCTTGTTTACAATTTATGTAATGCTAATTAAAATGCATATAGATTTTAAAAACTTTTTTAAAATTAAGAATATAAGTCCTTTGTTCTACTATAAAATAACAAAAAGAATATAAATAGAAAATATGAAAAAGAAAGATTCTTCCTTTAGGTTTAAAAGACAAATTGAAATTCGATATTTTCCAATTATTATTAATTTCGAAGGTGCGGGGTAAGCAAGTAAAAAAAAAACGATTCTTAGCTTTTTACGAAGGTTTTGTTACACCTGAGGCGAATTTTTTTTTTTTTTTTAAAAACGTAGTTTTTCTTCTTCTATGTTCTTTTATTCTACACAGATGTTTTATTATTCTCTTTCGCTGAAAGAAATGCCCCCGTTTGCAATTTCTTTAATGATATTTTTACGTGTCTAAAATGAAAAATGAGAAAAAATAATGTTTGATGATTTTCTCAGAACGGATAAGGAAATTGTTAACAAAATGAAAAGCATTAGAATGTTTCGTAATAATTAATTTATCCAGATCCTCAGCTAAATGCTGATTTTTATACAAAAGAAAGAAATGAATGGAATTATTAAAATTAATTATTATAATTTACTTTTATATATTTTATACATATAAAGGATTTTATTTTATCTATTGTATTCTATATTTAATTTATAAAAATACTTCCTGGTTGCCCATGCGTTGCTACGGAGTGTGTTATTATTAGTTTACTTATTATTTATAGGTTATAATACTTAAAATTATAAAGTTATTTTACTAAGCGAGAATATGTGTATGTCCCAGATTCCTTCACCCTTCGCTTCTTATTACTATCCCCCCTCCTTCTTATTGTTATACCCCTTTCATATTGCTATACTCCCCATCTTATTGCTATACTCCCCCTCTTATTGCTATACACCCCTTCTTATTGCTATACACCCCTTCTTATTGCTACACCCCTTCTTATTGCTATACACCCCTTTCTTATTACTAAACTCCCCTTCTTATTGCTATACTCCCCTTCTTTTTGCTATACACCCCTTCTTATTCCTATACTCCCCTTCTTATTGCTATAATACTCCCCTTCTTATTGCTACACCCCTTCTTATTGCTGTGCTCCCCTTCTTATTGCTTTACACCCCTTCTTATTGCTATACTCCCCCTCTTATTGCTATACACCCCTTCTTATTGCTATACACCCCTTCTTATTGCTACACCCCTTCTTATTGCTATACACCCCTTTCTTATTACTAAACTCCCCTTCTTATTGCTATACTCCCCTTCTTTTTGCTATACACCCCTTCTTATTCCTATACTCCCCTTCTTATTGCTATAATACTCCCCTTCTTATTGCTACACCCCTTCTTATTGCTGTGCTCCCCTTCTTATTGCTTTACACCCCTTCTTATTGCTATACTCCCCCTCTTATTGCTATACACCCCTTCTTATTGCTATACACCCCTTCTTATTGCTACACCCCTTCTTATTGCTATACACCCCTTTCTTATTACTAAACTCCCCTTCTTATTGCTATACTCCCCTTCTTTTTGCTATACACCCCTTCTTATTCCTATACTCCCCTTCTTATTGCTATAATACTCCCCTTCTTATTGCTACACCCCTTCTTATTGCTGTGCACCCCTTCTTATTGCTTTTCACCTCATCTTATTGCTATACTCTCCTTCTTATTGCTATACACCCCTTTATATTGCTATACTCCCCTTCTTATTGCTACACCCCTTCTTATTGCTATACACCCCTTCTTATTGCTATACCCCTCCTTATTGCTGTGCACCCCTTCATATTGCTATACTCCCCTTCTTATTGCTGTGCACCCCTTCTTATTGCTTTTCACCTCATCTTATTGCTATACTCTCCTTCTTATTGCTATACCCCCTTCTTATTGCTATACTCCCCTTCTTATTGCTTTTCACCCCATCTTATTGCTATACTCTCCTTCTTATTGCTATACACCCCTTCTTATTGCAATACACCCCTTCTTATTGCTATACCCCCCTTCATATTGCTATATTACCCTTCTTATTGCTTTTCACCCCTTCTTATTGCTATAGACCCCTTCATATTGCTATACTCCCCTTCTTATTGCTACACCCCTTCTTATTGCTATACACCCCTTCTTATTGCTACACCCCTTCTTATTGCTATACTCCCCTTCTTATTGCTATACTCCCCTTCTTATTGCTACACCCCTTTTTATTGCTATTCTCCCCTTCTTATTGCTTTACACCCCTTCTTATTTCTATACCCCTATTCTTATTTCTATACCCCTTTTCTTATTGCTATACCCCCTATAGCTTATTGCTATACCCCCTACTCTTCATACTACTCTTCTTATTGCTATACCCCCTATTACTATAATAAGAAGTTATTGTTATAGATATTATTGATATATAACTATTGATAGACAAAAGCTGTCTACCGTGACTATATTGCCTTGGAGATATTCATCATTAATTTCCTCGACATTAATATTTATTTATTTTTTGCCCTTAGAGAGTTCTACCTGTTTAAATGGTAACATTGTGGTTAGCTTCTTCATTATCTTTTTATTCTGAGGTTACATCGACATAACCTTGTCTGAAGTTGTGGTTTGGGAAATCAGTATTACTTGTCTCTGTCGACCAGATCAAGTGGATTTTTTTCTTGGCTTATCTGTTTTACCTCAATTACTCTTGAGTTAACTTTCAATGCCGACAAAAAGATTTTTTTTCTCTCTCTATATACATATATCCTATTTATTTAATTGAATTATTTAACTCGAACTCAATTTTACTTCTATTATGTATAACACTAGTGAACATAAGATCATTGCGTAAAGAACTAGGGTAAAAAAAATTGCATTTTGTTCTTATATATGCCATACTTTTTTTTAATTTACCATATTGTATCTTTGGTACTCCAGGAAAAAAAATTCGGGGGGAAATCTTAAATATTCTTATTCCACCCGAAAAGTGCTTTGTAAGGTTTGTGTCATGTTATACAGGGTGTTTGGTCGAAGATGTAACAAACGAAGAGGGCAGATTCTACCTATCATTTGCAACAAAAAACACTATATACATGGGTCAATTCTTAATAGTTTCGCCACAATATATTTTTTTTTTTTGTTATTTTCCAAGGTACGTCCATTTTACTCTAAAAATCGATCGTTTCTCCTAAAATATTGATACCGTTGGAATGAGGAGAAAATTTCAGTTTAGAAAATGTCTATTTCAAATGCCTTAAAGGGGAAAAACGTGCATACATTTAATTTTATTTTTAATTTTATTAAAAAAATAAAAAAATATTTTTGTTGCCTGTAATTATACCAAAACGGCATGAGCTACAGTTTGCCAAATTTCAGTAAAACTTCTCCATTTAATCCCCTTTAATTTATGTACCCTAACACCATCAGTTGATATGTTTTTTTTTTTAGCTTTGATTGAGTTTTTGTAAAAAAAAAAAACGCCTGTAAAAACGCGTACAGACCACCTTACGTGTTACTGAGAGGAGATGTCTTAATTTTTATAATTACCCTAAGCAGTGAGATGAATGAGAGGATTTTTGTTCACATTAAATTAAAGACGACTATAGACCTTACTGTCCATAGGTCAATCCTAATTGACCATATGGACTATGTAAAAGTTAAAAGTTATGTTTTTACAAATGCTGAGGTGTACCTGTTAACAGAATTTCATGCAAATGCGGCAGGTACATTTTACAAACAAATTTTTCAAAGCTTTAGTCTCTGAAATGAAGTTCAAATTATGTTTAAATTATTGAGTAGGTATATAGAATATAGAATGCATGAAGGATTTTTTTTTTTTGGCGTTACAATCCCTCGGCTGCGCCTCAGGAACCAACTAAATAACTCCCTCGGCTACGCCTCGGGAGAATTTAGATATCAGTTCGCAAAAACAATTAGGGTCTAAGGACTTTGTTTCCTTCCTTGGTGCGTAAATAACTAATATTCAACAGCAATGTAATACCGGGTTTGCACACTGCAATAGACTACACAATTTGTGAGAGACACCAAGGGACACATTACATTGCTGTTGTGTTTTGCCAGCCAAGCAAGTATGGCGGTATGAGAGCACGCTCATCTCTGATAATTCCTATATCTGATCTTCTTGGTCTAGAGTTGGGTGGGCATTAGTCGGACGCGTCGAAACGATACAGGACATGGCGTAATGCCGAGCCAACATCTTAATGTCGTAATGTCTGATGTTGAAACAGTTCCTATGTGTCACGCTTGCGTGGCACATCCCTTGGTGTCTCTCACAAATTGTGTAACTATTATATTCATGAGGTCATTTTTCCAATAATAGGGTGGTAGGAAGCACCCTTATTGGCTGACTATTTATTAACTATGGTAGCGCTTGCTCGCACATAATATATGTATTACTGATATTGACATTAATTTCGGCTATAAAGATGAATGTTTGTTAGAGGGCTGCACAATTTTGTGTGATAGAAGACAACAAGAGTGGTACCTGTTATTAGAATTAACATATTGCGTTTGGTTCGTTTATTAGATTAATGCTAACGTGTGTTATGGGGGATTTTCAATAACAACCTTGCTTTTCTGATTTTGTCGAAAACGACCCCTTAAAAATGTTAATTTTGTCACACTGTGTATTTTTAATTTTTATATTCAGCTGTTATAAGTATTATGGGTATAATGTATTTGATAAATTGAGAGAGAAAAGAAATTCCCCGCTAAATCTTTTTGAGACAAATCCCTACTGAAGGGATTGCATCTGGTGTTTGCTTAAGCGTTAACGACAAATTTACAGAAGTTTAGAGTAATGTTAGGCGAGGAGTTTGGGAGAACACAGTTAAGACGTTCTAGGAGCAGAACTTGTCATTAAATGTCTCTCTTCGTCTTAAGACGACTTCACTTTTAGAAACTGATTGACGATCAATCACCAGCAGGCTGACTCAAACGATAAGTGAGAAACGATTCCGCCAAATCTTATTTTTTGTGATTAATCGATATCTCTGTAATGGTTTCCTATATTTTTTGAAATTTCGTCCTTCATCCTATAGGATTTATTATCAATTGAATTGGTACTTGTAGAAAAAATCATCCATTTTGAAATTTTGTCATCATTCATTTATTTTAAAATAATCCCCTTTTTATTTTTCTTACTGTATTTAATGTTTATCCCTTCTCTAAAATGTATTTTGAGATTACCGAAGTGCATTCAAGTGTTAAATTTTAACTCCCACAATCTTATAACCTATGTTCTCGTCCTATATAAATAAACTTAGATTTTTTAAAATATTTAATTTTTACAAATTTTTAAGGTAAGATCGTTGTTCTTTATTGCTGCTTTTTATTGGCGAATGTGAGTAATTTTTTCTATTATAAATTTTTACTTTCTCATATAAAGAGAAAGTATTGAGATGGCGTGAAATTCGATTTTGTCATTTTGACCAACACGTGTTGAGGCATCATATAAGTTGTTTTTTTGTTTGGGGCGCTACCCCCCAAATGTAATTATAACGATAATTAATGCCTAATTATTATTTTATATTATTATTTTATTATTTAATTTTTTCCATTTTTTTTAATTGTATATGTAAGCTTATTGTATTGCATTGTAAGCTTACAGATTATTGTAAATATTATGTTCAAAACTGGACTTTACATACTCATTCTTTATTCCCAATACCTAAATATATATTGTGCACATAATTCATTGTCACTGGCATTACCATCTTTGTCCGGATCATGTTTAAAGGTTGAACAGACATCAATTAATTTCGCATCACCCAATTTCGATAGAAAAAAACTAAATCAATTCCGGCCGCAATAATTGCTGCGGGTAGAGGCTTGAGAAGAGTCCTTTAAAAAACAATACGAGAAAGAGTCCTTTAAGTAAACGTATAACTTGATGCCAGATTTGAGAAACTCGAAATTGGTAGTTGGGTGATAATAAAAATTTACCCAAGGAATATAAAAGAGATTAAGTGGTAGAAAAAGAAAATGGATTTACTTTAAGATTATACGACAAACGTTACTGTCGCAGAAACAATAGCACTCTCTAACGCTTTGGTTTCTGTCACTCAACACTAAGTGTGGCTCCATTAGATTTATTGCTTGAACATTTGCAATTCTGTCGCGGTGACAGAAAATTTTAGGGTAGCCATTGGCCAAAGACTTATTATATTAGCAATAATAGGGAGTTTTATTCGTTTTAACTCGAGATATGAGCTTATATATTTCAAAATAAATTTGACTGCAGACGCTCTTTGTATAAAAATTGCATTGGCGATAAGTTTTACGAAGCTTTCAATTAAAGCCTGTTCTTTTATATCTCTTTAGATATCATATTTTTGGCTGGTTTAATTGTTAGAAATAAATTCAAAAGACATGTTATCCATTTGTATAACAATACTGGATTATTCGAAATCTAACTGTATCTTTAGTTCGTATAGTCTGTTAGTTTCATATCCGTTCTGTGATAGTATGCCATCTATAATCTATTTTTTTCTTTTTGTATTTATCACAAAAACCTTGATTAGAATTTCTATCTTTTTTAGGTTTTTGATTTTACCTTAACATCGTTTTATTTTTAATTGGCAATATATTTCTGTACTCAAATCGAATTGTTTTGGGGGTGTAACTCATCGATACGAGTTATTAATTGTTAATGAAAATATGATTTCTTTCTCGGTTGGATAGCTATAATCAGAAAAACTCTACTCCAGATATTCTATATATAAAATTAATAAATTGAAAGTAAATTGGCATAATCAATATATTTTGTCTTTACGTAGTATTTTTGAATGGAAATAAATGACCTCTTCATGCATAAAAAAAAATATTTTATTTTATCTATGGTTTGCATTTTATTTTTGACTATTTTCTCTTTCATTTTATACTCTTATTTGCTCTTAGTAGGGGAGAGTGGGGCAAGACGGGGCAGTGGGGTAAGATGGGGCACTTTAGGTTTCTCCATAACTAATGCTGCCACATAGCGGTAAAAGATAGAACTACTAGCAGAGATTGAGGAGAAGGCCACGTGTAAAAGACAGTTGACCGGAGTGATTCGTTTAGCCTGTAAACATTTTTTTCTCTTGCAGATCGTGATTTCTTCTTTATAGTATTTTTGTGTGGTTGTAGTTTCTTGGTGATTTAAGGTAACGTACAATTATTTAATTAAATAATGCAATATATTTCTGAAAAGTGATACTTTTAATGTTTAGTTTACATAAATTATAATACAATAATAAGTTAGTCTAGACAAAGATGAGCTATTTAAATCTGTCATGGCGTGGGTGGGGCAAGATGGGGTTTTACTTGTGGGGTAAGATGGGGAAGTATATATATTCCAGGCTACTGCCTCTAACACTCTCCTGTCCCCTAATTCCTTCAACATATCCTTACCTGCTGATGCCTTCACTTCCACCATACCTCAGTCTAATGCTTCCTTCACCACACTTCAACCTGCTGCTACATCTACCACACTCCAGCCTTCAGCTTTCACACCCAATTTTGCTGCTTTCTGTAACACACCCCAGCCATCTCCTGCTTTCAACTCCCCTCAACCTGCAACTTCCTTCAACACGCCTGTTGCTTCATCTAAAGAAAGTACGACTTACAGAAAATGTCTTACTCCAGAAGATATTCAACCAATTCCCTCTTGCAGCGGACTTAATTAAAAAAAAAAAAAAAATCGAAAGCAGGGCAAAGCAGCGGTTTTAACGGAGTCCCCTTACAAAAATGAACTTCTATCAGAAATAAATATACGAAAAGGAAAAGAAAAAAAGAAAAATGAGAAAGCTAAAAAAAAAATTGGCACACACCATAAGAGATATCAATAATAAGAAAAAGAAAAAGCAAAGGAAGTCAAATTCTTCTTCGTCAGAAGCTTCTGACGTTGAATGTTTGTACTGCGGGGATTTATATTCTCAGTCAACAGAAGGATGGATACAATGCTCGCTATGCAAGCGATGGGCACATTGTTCCTGTGCTGAAGAAGATGAAGATGATGAAGCTATGCATTATTGTGAATTGTGTAAAGATTAAAAAAAAAAAAATCCATTTCATATATATAAAAAATGTATATACATAGGTGTAACCCCGTCATGCCCCTACAGTACCCCATCTTACCCCACTTTGCGGGACAATTTATGTTTTAGAAATTTTATATTTTTTCTTTTTTCTTTTGTAAATTGATAATTAAAAATAAATCGATTTGCATTTTATTGTAAGCCCTAATAGTGTACAACTATCTCTAATTTATTTCAAACATTTCTAATGTTAATTGTTGATTTTATTATCCTCGAAACATTAAGTTCCCCGTCTTGCCCCACTCTCCCCTACTAATATTAAATTAGGTTTTCCCTTTTAATAATTGTAACAAATTTAACTGAATTAAAATTAAATGTAAGCGTGTCCCTCTTGAATCTCACATAATTATGTATGTTTTAAAACATTTCGAATTAAGTTACTTATTCTCTCAGACAAATGTTAGTTTAGGAACATAATATTAATATTCGTTTGAATAAGGTAATTGAATAATATAATAATAATAGTAAATATGGAATGTGTTAAACAAAATAAACAAAAATATAATAGACAAAAATATAATATAATAGACAAAAATATAATATAATAAAACAAAAATATAATAAACAAAACAATAATAGAATAATTATACCATCCAATTGTTATACAAATATTTGTTGTTTGCCTAAATGTGCCTAGAATGGAATATCATCGATCATAATAGCACTTCTGTTTTTATAAGAGGAGACATTCTGTACACCTTCTTTAGAATTTACTCCCCTTTGGTTTTTTTATAAGGGGAGTAACAGTCTAAAGAAGAAATTCCGTTAACGTTCTTTAGATTGTTACTTCCCCCCTGTTTTTATTTTATTTGGGGAGATAGCTTGTTATATATAATATGTAATAGGATTTCTGCAAAGCAATGTTATTCGTTCTCAATAATAATTACTGGCACTTAAGAGGAAAGTAAACTGCGTTGGTGGATCGAACATTAGTTGCTAGTGTTTCTTGGCTGACCCCTTACCTATTAATATACTTTTTATCATTGTAAAGAAGTGCCCTTTTTTCCTTGTTTAAGTTGATGCCTAACGTATGTTCCAAATTTGAGCTAAATATCTCAAAAACTGTAGGAACTATTGAAAAAATAAAAAATCCTGAAATCTTTACTTGAATATAGTCATGAATGAAGCTTAAGAATTACTCCTTTCCGTAAATACTTGATATTTAGGAACACCCTGTCTATTTATAAAAAGTGAGATAAATAAATTAATTGAGATAAATTATTAAAATAATTATCAAGAAACAAAATATGAGATACCTGATTCACAAAAGCTTACTCTATACTTGGCCCGCCTACTGATAACTTTCCTTTATGTAAATTTGAACAAATAAAAGCTAATTTATTCTTTATAAAATAATATATTTCCTTTTTTTTTCTTAACTGAGCTCTTATACGCCCACCAAATTAAGTAGGCGTTTTATTAAAAATAAAAATAAATCCATGAAGTTGCTTTGCGAAAATGTATATTTTTCGAAATAATACTAGACTTTTCATTTTTCAACTCAACTCATTTGCAAAAGATAATTGGGAAGAAGAATTGAAATATTCTTGTTAAATTGTGATATACATTATACATTCAATATTTTTGTTAAATTCGATTCATCCAGAATTAATTAATTAGATTGTTTGAGATTGTTAATTTTATTTATTTATTTATTTATATGAATTAAAATACAGTGGATAATATACAATTTTACATTAAATCTTATAGCGAATTAGAGCCTTAGAACTAGATTTGCTTACTGGCCACATAAGCCTAAGCTTGAGCGCGGCACTGAATAACAAATTTAATTACGCATTTTGAAGCTGCTAATAGACTCTTTAAGTGTAATTAGGATATCTTTTACTATGATGTTTATGTTTTGAAGGAATGCAATTTGATTAATGTATACTTAAATGATATATTTTATATGTATATATAAATATATATTACATTTATAT
>KZ651410.1:415056-425303 GCA_001010745.2 Gerris buenoi
CGCCCCTCCCTTTATCTGTCTTATACAACCCTGAGACCAACATGTTTTTACAGTTTTGCCTGGTGGTGACGTCACGCGGAGTACTGCTACTGTCAACATCAGAGTTTTGTTTGGTACGCTTGTTTTTTTAATAATTCTTTATTTATCTTATTATCATGAAAAATTTAAAGAATACTTATAAATTAATGAATTTATATCTTTGTTTAAAAAAAGTAAAAACAGAGTTTTGTGGTGTTTTTATGTTTGTAAACACATCTGTAATATCTTTATAAGTGTAAAAGTTTTGATACTGTTTTCGACGTTATAAAATGACTTCGCGACAAGTGTTCTCACTTGGCTTTGAAAAGTTTAAAATAGAGATGATTCTCCCTCCTTTTAAATTCTGAAACAGTTTCTGGTGGAAATGAGTTTTACTTAAGCCGAATTATTTCTGAGTGTGGATTAAATTTTTATTTTTACCCAAGTCATTTCTAGTTAGGGATTTAGTAGAAGCCTTGTCGGCCGAGGGATTAATCCCTGCTCTTCAATCATGGATCTCCATCTCCCCTTTTCCTCAGCTTACTTTGGTCCGGGATCTAATTAATCTACATGAAGCCGTCTCAATCTTTTGGCCCTGCTCTTTTTTTCTTTTTTTTTTCAGTATCTTAACTTCAAACTCCATCGTCTTTCCTATTTACCGTCAATAATTTCACAATTAACTTTAAAAGAAAGAGAAAAAAAAGATATTCTTGAAAATTTTCTTTTCGTTTTTTTAGACTTAATTACCTATCAGAAATTAAACGAGAAAGGGACTGTTATCGAGATCGTAAGAAAGGTTATAATATATATATTGGAAATTTACATCTCCTACTTTTATTTTTATTAAAATTATTTTCCAATCACGTCAGCTTTTAGCCCCTCCGCTGTAATCAATACCGCTAAACGCTAAGAATAATTCCCATCCAGAAATTACTTGAGACTAAAATCAGAAAGAATTTGTTGTCCTATTTGAAACAGATTGTCTCGCTAACATACTTTAAGCTCCATAATCTCAGTGAGTATATACGAGTAACAAAAGGTACCCTTCACATTCTCGCCTTTTCGCCGAGGTGTTGAATTAAGACGAGACACTCCCCACCGAGAGCCTGACTTGGGTCTGAAATACTGACTCCAAGGGGAGAGGCGGCGTGGCGGCGAGGCGAGGCGCGACAACCCGAGGCAAGGCGAGCACATTCTCCACGCTATCATATTCGTGATGTAGTCTCGTTGAGAGTGTGGAGCCTTGGAGTCTTTAGATAATGAGGTTAACATTAATTTAAAAACATAACGATTAGTTGTATTAGAAGAAGACTGTGATTTTATAGGCACAGTTTGTGTACATAGGTAAAATAATCTAGTGGGCGAAACTTATGCGGCACAGAAAATGGGCTACTTATTACTTACCATCCTCATCTCGTTAAAATTGGACGAGTAACTCTTAAGATATTTTGTTCGCTAAAATAGAGCTAGTGACAGACCAACAGACAGACACGGGCCTAAAAATGTTTCCTGATGTGTGAAACGGATTAATGGAATCGGAGATATTAAATATTTTCGTATTTCAGAACGATCACACAGCTTTTATTATCTTTGGTGATAGCTCTAAAAATTTTATTTGTAGATATTAGCTTTATTGTATTTATTGGATCCTCTTCTTTGTCAATAACTTTATAAAGTTCTTTAAACATATAAGGTTTAAATTTAGGTGAACATGCTGTTATTTTTCTTGAAATCATTGTGTAAACACTTGACTGAAAATAGAAAATCAATGGTACGTGTTCTTGTAGTATGTTGATAGTACGGTTTACACAGAATTTCAGCTACTTCTCAAACATCGTTCTTGATAGATATGTTTATATTGTTTCTGCAGGTATGTTGTAAGAGCTTGAACGTGATTCCTAGTCCCTTTTCTTCCAGCATTACATTCTTACCTGTTAAACCAGTCGTCTAGGTTCTATGCTTCATATATTTTTAGGTTTTTAGGTTTTCATACTTTAGGTTTGCTTTTAAACTACTTCAATAGTTATTTAACCACTGAAACTAATATAATTCGATTTACTTATCTCTTAGCATTGCATGAAATTAAATGAAATCTTACAATCCTAGAACCTGAGGAACAGACATCTTCGATGGCCTGACTATTTTAATTTGTGAATATGACATATAGTGAGTTTTTGTATTTTTGGCTTTGAGAGTTCATGTTTTAAGGAAATGGATTTGAAATTGGTCTGTGTGTTACTGAGTGGTCTGGGTTTGAGAGATGAGAAGTGATGCAAGTGTTAAGTTCTCTGAGTGTTACAAAATGGTTTGCTATTACTGTTTGCTACAGCTTTTTTAAAAAATTTGTGACATGGAAATGTATGAACTTCGTTTGTATTGGGAATTGGTAAGTTGGGTTTTTTTCTTTGCTCTTGAAGTCAAGTAGGGTAAAGCCCATACTTGAGTTTTAAGTATCACTACTTGAGTTTAGCGACCTGACAACTGCTTGGAGAACCGCGGGTTCTGTCAGTCCTTCCTTATTGCATAATATATCCCTTATAATCCCGTCTCTCTTATCACACTCTGCTTCCTCTTTATTCATGTCTCCAGCAGCCTTGTATGGTAATAACTGTCATATCAAAGATTAAATTTTGTCGTCTATACTCCCTTGTTCTTTGCCTTTAGTTTCGCTTCCTACGAGAAGGAACAATTTTCATTACACTGAAGTATAACTTATACGTACTTTTCAAAACAAAGACTACCTTTAGGTTTCAAAGAGGGTAGTGAGTATTAGAATTTAATCCATAAAATAAAAATTTAAAGTTTTAAGCACTGAAATGTTTATAAGTTTACAAGATTTTAAAGATGAAATCACTAATGAATTTCTAGGCAGTACAACTATATGTAAGAACCGGGGACCGAGCGCCCATAGCGCTTGATATGAAGAGCTATTTCTTTTAAAAAGTGCTAGAAAAATGAAGAAACAATTCCATTTTTAGGCATATTATTAAATATGCTTGGTTATCCAATAAGTATAAAGCTTCGAAATTAAATGTTATTTAATAAGTAGTCCAGTAATAATGTAGTAAGTAGTTTAGTAATATATAGTCCTGTTACCTGTTATTTTTGTCATAAATTTGGCTTCTGCTCCTGAGTTTCAATTTTATTGTTTGCTGCATTTTGACGTTCTAAACACATTGAAAGTAGGCAACATGATCGCGGTCGCGTTAATAGAATTAAATACAATTTCGATACTTCCTGTTTTCAATTTTGTCATACTACGTTCCACGTTCAAAGTGGGACCACTGCCGAGATGTTCGTTACCCATAAAACAATGTTTCGCTATTGCGATTGTCTCTGTAACAATTAGGTACCTCTATTAATATTATAACACTGGGAGCACAATTATTTTCAAACTACGTCCGAAAAAACTTGATATGTCATGGCACTCTTCTTAGATATAGAATAACGGTTCCCACATTTGTACGTAAAAAATTAACGTGATGTTTCGTGTGTGAAATTTTATAATCTTCAACTTCGATTTGATCCTCAATTGGTCTCCAAACTAGAGGAAGCGAGGTATTCGTAAAATACGTAAAATGTTGTGCGGCGACGGTTACTAATACTAAATAACTGACGGACACTAAATAACTAAACTTGATTGGTGTTCGAGCCGCAGGAAGCGAGATATTCGCAAAAACCAAATTTCTTGATATCTATTAACGCGACCACGATCACGATCTCGTTGCCGATCTTCAATGTTTTTAAGAACATCAAAATGAAGCGATTAATATTAAAAAATGAAGCTTCGATTTTTTTGGAACAGAAAACCTAAAATGGCTCACTAATAAGGAAAAATAAAAATAACACAACAAAAAGAATTGATTCCTTTTCCTTAAATAAAGAAACTTTTATCGATATTTTCATCATAATCTACATCTACATCATGACTCATCACATTCAAAATCAGCCAAAATCAGCAAAATCAGCAAAAATACCCTTAAAGATAACCACCAAATATGTCACCATGATGTTTTATTTTAAAAGTTGCCATCATCCATTTTGAATCATTTAAAAATTTTTGCTAAAATAAATGAAGGTTTGTTTTGATTTATTGATCAAACAGACAATTTTAACTAAACATTATTTTCCAGCATTACATTCTTACCTGTTAAACTAGTCGTCTAGGTTCTATGCTTCATATATTTTTAGGTTTTCATACTTTAGGTTTGCTTTTAAACTACTTCAATAGTTATTTAACCACTGAAACTAATATAATTCGATTTACTTATCTCTTAGCATTGCATGAAATTAAATGAAATCTTACAATCCTAGAACCTGAGGAACAGACATCTTCGATGGCCTGACTATTTTAATTTGTGAATATGACATATAGTGAGTTTTTGTATTTTTGGCTTTGAGAGTTCATGTTTTAAGGAAATAGATTTGAAATNTGTTACATGAAAATGTTTCACTGTTTTGCAGACTCGTATGCAAGCATTTTTAAAAAGGTTTGAAAACACATGGAAATGTTGTAATTATCAATGTTATAATATCTTAACTAAGTGGTTATTTCTTTAAATTTGAAGGTGTTTCTTATTGTTACATCTCGATAAAAATAATAGATAGTCTGCATCCAGACTCCAGACTATCCTTAAGACTTTGGTAAAGATAACAAAACTAGTTAAATAAGATTAAGAGAGAGTAAATATCAAAGGATTTAAACTCTAGAATTGTATTAACAACTCTCCAGACAAGTAAAACAAAAACAATTAAAACTTTATATACCTTCATTTGTAGATTACAGAAATAAACCACATTAATGGCTGTTTTTATTATGTTAACGTCATAACTTAATGGAAACAATATTATTATGAAAATTTTGCAATTTTTACGTAATAATATAAATAGTCTGCTAATTAGTGTGGCTTCATCTCATCCTGCGTAGACTTTAATAATTTTAGGATTTTACAACCTATAAGTATCAAATATATTTCACATCTTCCGCCCTGTTTTTTAAAGCTGTCAAAATTTGATTTTTTATATAATAGTTGAGGGGCATATGTAATTTCGTGGGATTTTTAAAGAAGCAAGCATGAGATTGGTGGCGATGGATTGGTAACGAGCTGTAGAATCATGTATATGAAGTATGTATGACGACATATTCCCAAGATGGCCAAGACGGTGATTTCATCAATATTTGTGTGATAAAATTAAAGTATTAAGTGTGGTAATTAAAGTATCAATTTAGGGAAATTGAGCGCAGACAGATGAAATTAATCTGGGGCAATCTTTGGACAAAAAATCTAATGCTCATAAAAATCAAATGAGTATACTATTAAATATATATTAGTGTAAATAAATGGATGTGTTTGCTCATGTGGAAGATAAAAATGAGCTTAGAAGGTTGAAACTTATATACGACCAACAACGGGCTAATTACGAGCTACAATCCAAATTAAAATCAAATTGAACGAGTATTTTTAAAGAAAAACCAAAACAGATATTTCCCGTGACATCTTGGTTTCGGAATTTAAACATAAAAAAAAAAAACCAATAACAGTTAAAACATAAATTAGAACTCTTTACAATTTTTTTTGCCATCTAAACACTTCACTGTAATAACTACTTTTTCTCTCCGATGAATAGGTTCTGATCGCAACATTGTTTTGATTTTTCATGCGTGTTGTCCATCTGATGATCTATTTGTTGTAATTATAATTCTGTTTACTGATTTGTTGACTTAAAAAAAAAGTAAATGATATTTATGTATTATTTACATCGAAAAACTAATTAGTGTGTTATTTAGTACTAAGTGTTAATGGGACATAAAATAGTATATTATGTTACTAGGCTGTGAAGTGAGTTTTTTCTTTACCGTGGCAATTACATTTACTGTCGAGAGAAGCGAGACAGGAAATATTGCCAAGTCTAGTAAGTATTACACCGTCGTGTAGCATATGCTATTTTTTCTGAGGTAGCAGACAATAAAAAAACATTAAATATTAATCAATAATAAATATAATAATAACAAATATTAGTTTAAACTTAAGATTAAGAAAAAGAAACCTTAAAAAGAGGTTACACTATAAGAAAAGATAAATAAAACGCATTGACATCTAGCGGAATTCAATCGTACTAAGAGCCACATTAGTAAGAAATCAGCGCTCCTACGGAAGTTTTGATAAGTTCTTGCAGTACAATAAACATTTTTTGCGTCCTAGGACGTAAAAAAAATTTTCTTTACTACTAGGAGTAATGAAAAGATTTTTTAAGTCCACGTAACGAAAAAATTGATTTTAGCTTTGTTTTCTAGGCTCCAAAGTTACTATTTCACAGCCTACCACGGAAAAAACAAATTTTACCACAACAGAGATATTTTTCCTGGTGACATTCTAAAATGCTTATAGATCTTTTTTGGAAATCCTCGAACTACTCTCATTAATATATCTTTGCAGCAAACAATTTTGCTTTCAAAACAAAATTGCAGCAAACAATTTTGCCACCGTTTAACAATAATAACTTTAATAAAGTCTTTTGATATGACGTCTTTGGAGGTCATCTAACATGACTAACGTTAACTGTCTACTGTCTCTTTAAATAAACTAAAAAAAATAAAATAAAATAAAATAAAAAGTTGGTGGAGCGCTATACTGGAAAAATAGAGGCCCATGGTTCAAGTCCCGGCGCTGGAGTCTATTTTTCTCTGTCTGTCTCCTATTGTTAATAATAATTATAATTTGAATCAAATTAAAAATCACCTTTTAGCTTTCACGAGGCCATCAGCAACGTATAAATTCCAATAGGTATATTCAATTCTCTGTTCTCTTGTTTTTTAGGGTCCGTAAGCAAAACCAAGGATATTTTCCTCCGTTTGTCTGTCTGACCGTCCGTCCGGGTTCCTTTTTAGGGTTTTGTTGGTAAAATCAATAAAAGAATAGTATAGTATCGTTCCTATGTTTGTCTGTCACTCTGTACTGTTCCAATATCTTTTGAATCCAAAGAGATAAAAACAGGAAACTTTCCAGTATTAAAGATCGTTTTGAAGCGCTCACAGGAGAAATATGGCAAACTCTAAATTATCGATACTCAAAATTATTATTAAATCCAAAACACATTTAAAAAAAAAAAAATGTTTATTTGTCAAAACAGTTTTAACGTTTCATGTTTTTACTTTGCACATAAACTCGAAAGGCGTTACCCAAAAACGAAATCAAAAAGAGTTATACAAGCGTTACACAAGCGCTACCAAAGAGTGTTACATGAAAATGTTTCACTGTTTTGCAGACTCGTATGCAAGCATTTTTAAAAAGGTTTGAAAACACATGGAAATGTTGTAATTATCAATGTTATAATATCTTAACTAAGTGGTTATTTCTTTAAATTTGAAGGTGTTTCTTATTGTTACATCTCGATAAAAATAATAGATAGTCTGCATCCAGACTCCAGACTATCCTTAAGACTTTGGTAAAGATAACAAAACTAGTTAAATAAGATTAAGAGAGAGTAAATATCAAAGAATTTAAACTCTAGAATTGTATTAACAACTCTCCAGACAAGTAAAACAAAAACAATTAAAACTTTATATACCTTCATTTGTAGATTACAGAAATAAACCACATTAATGGCTGTTTTTATTATTTTAACGTCATAACTTAATGGAAACAATATTATTATGAAAATTTTTCAATTTTTACGTAATAATATAAATAGTCTGCTAATTAGTGTGGCTTCATCTTATCCTGCGTAGACTTTAATAATTTTAGGATTTTACAACCTATAAGTATCAAATATATTTCATATCTTCCGCCCTGTTTTTTAAAGCTGTCAAAATTTGATTTTTTATATAATAGTTGAGGGGCATATGTAATTTCGTGGGATTTTTAAAGAAGCAAGCATGAGATTGGTGGCGATGGATTGGTAACGAGCTGTAGAATCATGTATATGAAGTATGTATGACGACATATTCCCAAGATGGCCAAGACGGTGATTTTATCAATATTTGTGTGATAAAATTAAAGTATTAAGTGTGGTAATTAAAGTATCAATTTAGGGAAATTGAGCGCAGACAGATGAAATTAATCTGGGGCAATCTTTGGAAAAAAATCTAATGCTCATAAAAATCAAATGAGTATACTATTAAATATATATTAGTGTAAATAAATGGATGTGTTTGCTCATGTGGAAGATAAAAATGAGCTTAGAAGGTTGAAACTTATATACGACCAACAACGGGCTAATTACGAGCTACAATCCAAATTAAAATCAAATTGAACGAGTATTTTTAAAGATATTTTGTTTGCCAAAATGGAGGAACAGACAGCCTCGGTACCAAAAAAAGTTCCCTAATGCCTGAAACGGATTTCTGTCATGGAATTTTTGCAATCGAAGTCATAGAACATTTTTGTGTTCAAAACGATCATATATAGCTTCTGTTACCTTCAGTAAGCACGGAAGCAAAAGGATGTGTGTAGTAATGGTTGAATTCATTGAAAAATTGAATAGTGTGTCCATTATTAATCTATATAATATATTGTGGCCTTTATTATATTATGTACATACATAGTTTCTATGATTGTAAAAAAATTTTCACAAATTGATTTGAAATAAAATAAAAAGAGGGTGAAAAAGTCAAAAATCATTTTCAACCCATATTTTTAATCGAAATGACTCCAACTTATTGTATTTTTAAATTGTTTCCTGTTTACTACAACTGTTAGTTTATTTTCAGGTATAAATTATGCAATGAATAATGTGGTTCAACTTGGTAGATTTTAATAATAGATACATGATTCACTAGCCAGAATTAGGCATTGCGTGGCTTTTCCATATTATTGATTGCCTCTGATAGTACTCGTATAGTTTCATCTAGAGAGGCAATTTCTTTTTTACCTTATAATGTAGGTTTTACCATTCAGTCCTTGCCTAGGCTAATGTCATTCTGCTTCTATAGTTTATTCTTGCAGCTTAAACAGTTTACTTTATTTATATTTTTGGAGTGAAGTTCTATGGCACGTTAAAGCCTCTGTAGCCCGGTAGTGAATCTGAAAAACGGCCGTCCCCGAAATCGACCGATGACGATAACTTGAGTAAATGATAACAGATTTAGTTGAAATTTGGTACACATGTTCATTTTACCAATGCCCAGGACGAGTTAAATGCACAATGTAATCCACCCAAATGTACGCGGGCAACGCTCGCGTAAATGTAAGCTTCAAATGTAAATTTGAAATTTTAGGACGGGAAAAAAGTCTAACAATCTATTTAATGGGACTAACAACTTTATAAAAATTTTTGTTTTTAGTAAAACCAACACTGACACCGCTATTAAGTGTTCAATATCCCTAATTTTTTTAAAGCGGACCTAAACGTTTAAAATAGAAAAAACAACGTTTTACCGATATCTTTCGTTTTAACGTAACGATTTTAAGAATACTTTATGTAAATATATGTATTTCTATTATTCTATTTATGTACATAGTTTAAAGTATAATTGAAACAAGGATGCAAAATTTCAACCTGATACGAGCAGTTTTTGTTTAGTGAAGTGATATATTTGAAATTAGTAGGCCGGGCAGGTAGGGAACAGGATTGCAACCACCATACTACAACCATACTCTTTAACTATCAACTCATTATGATTAAATTTTTTCTTAATTTTAAATAAAAAATTAATGCAAGATGCTCGCTTCAATTATAAAAAGAATGCTTTTCATTTAATTTTACCTCAACTCCGCTAAGTACAAATAAATAGTTAATTTTATTTTTTTCTCTTTTCTAACTCCGCCACTTATAATTAGTTAGAATTTTATACTTAGCAATACGATTTTATCATTAATATTTAATGAAAAGCGTAAGGAACCGCGTTCCTAACAGGTTTCCCGCGACACACACGTATTTTTTTTTTTTTTTCTTCGTGATGTGAGGGCTAAAGAGCTTTTAAATAAATCATGTGCGAATTAAGTATGTGCTTTCAGCATACACAAATGGTCAGTAGGCAATTTAACAAATATAAAGAGTCGTTAGCAAACATAATAGGCCAGGCCATTGCAAGATGGAGGCCATTTTAAAAGTTACTCTTAGATATAAAAGAACCGTTTTGAACGATTTATAATTATCTAAAACAAGGATTTATATTTGCATTTCTATTATCCAAACGTAGCATTGTAGTCCGAATGTTAAGCTTATTTAAGTTTTCAATTTTGGATGGTTTATCGAATGTAGTCTATTTATATATATATATATAAACT
>KZ651410.1:486668-497586 GCA_001010745.2 Gerris buenoi
TAATAATAATAATGATGAAATATATATTCCGAAATTATCCAATATACCCAATTATTAAAAAATTAATTTAAAAAAAAAACAATTCTTTTAATAAAATTGCAAAAAACAAAATTAAAATAAAAGGCCAAAAAAGTAACGTTTGTTACTTATACCAATATAATTAAATTGAAAATAGTCTGACAATTAGTGTGGCACATAGCTTACATTCTCTTTCTGGGCCTTTATCAGTGACATTAAGCAGTATAAATAAGTACTTATCCTTAATAAGTCTATCTATAATTATATAATTTAGTTCGTTATAAGCAATGCTTATAGCCTACATAGAAATCGAAAGCTGGCTTTATAAATTCAAATATATTTTGTGAAATGGCATTCGTTTTAATTATTATTGATCTCCACTTACTCATGTTCCAAAATCTTTTTTTTTAATTTTTGAGCTGCGCGAAGCAAAGCTCTTATACTACACTTTGCGTTTTTTCTGATGCATACTCCTCCTGAACGGCTGAACAGATCTTCACAAAATTTGGCGCGGTCATAGTGACTAACCACAGGAAGGTATAAATCTGAAATGGTCAAAATTGATACACAGGAGTACGGGGTACAGGGTACAAAAATACCCTCCTGAACGGCTGACCTGATTCACATAAAATTTGGCACGGTCATAGTGACCAACCACAGGAAGGTATAAATCTAAAATGGTCCAAATTGGTACTCAGGGGTGCGAGGTACGGGGTACATAAGTTTTCTCCTGAACGGCCCAACCGATCCGCACGAAATTCGGCACGGTTAAGTGACCAACCACAGGAAGGTATAAATCTAAAATGGTCCAAATTGGTACTCAGGGGTGCGAGCTACGGGGTACATAAGTTTTCTCCTGAACGGCCCAACCGATCCGCACGAAATTCGGCACGGTTACTGGACCAACCGAAGTAAGGTGTAAATCTAAAATGGTCGAAATTGATACGCAGGGGTACGAGGTACGGGTTACAAGAGTATCCTCCTGAATGGCTGAACTGATCCGCACGAAATTCGGCACGGTCAATGTGACCAACCACTGAAAGGTATATATCTTAAATGGTCCAAATTGGTATACAGGGGTGCGAGGTACGAAGTACAAAAGTTTTCTACAGAACGGCTTAGCCGATCCACTCTAAATTGGGCATTGTCATAGTGACCAACCACAGGAAAGTATAAATCTGAAACGGTTCAAATTGGTACACGGGGTACGGGGTACAAAAGTTAAAATAGTATATATATGCCCTTCAAGATGCATGTCGTTGGAAAGCTGTTTAAGAGTATAGTTATTTTCGTATGTTAACTTTTGTAATATTTTCATTTATGAGGGGCCATTCTATTGGTAAAATAGGAAAAAATGAAAAAAAAAAATAATAATAATAATAAATATGATTAAAATGCTCGCTCAGCTCAATATTGCAGGCATTGCACACCTAGTTTTAATTGTTTTTAGAGCTTTTTTTAGTTGATGATTAGGTCATTATAGTTAGGGGCAATATTCTCTGTGATTATAGTTTTATCATTCTCTAATTTAATGCGCCTTCATTGCATGGGATGATCTCACTAGACACTCTCCAGTGTTACTATATCAACTATAGAAGATTAACCAGTTGGTATTAACTTGTTACTGTATCATCTGGGATTTACAAGTCTTGTTATCTTTAAAGATAAGGGTCACAGAGTTTAATCTAGGAGCCTAGCTAGATAAAATTAACATTATCCCTGACATAACATTCAGAGTGAGTGAGTCTGGGTTTCTACCCAGGGATATTCCATTAAATTGAATGCTTTCTATACTAAATTCACGATGCCACGAGATTTGCTTGTAATAATCACATTAATATGCAGTCAATTGATTATCACTAATCACGATCCATATACTTAACTTGGAATTAGGTAGATCTGCTGTGAATTAATTTAAAATGATTTAAATATTCAAGCGATGCAATTTCATAATTTTATAACTTTGGAATATAGTCATGCAATTTTTTATGCCTATTTTATCACATATTTACCACTATTTTTACTGTAGCTTTAGTTATCGTTATCACATTATAAAATGAAATGTGAAATTAATTTTGTAATTTTTACTATTATTTTATGAATATTTGAACTTTTACTTTTGTGTGGGGCAATTATATGATGCCGGTTGGTATATGTTTTTGTGTGTCGAACGCTACCTCCCCATCCGTCCCTGGGTACGGGTATACCTGGCCTCTAAACTTGCGGAAAAATTCTAACTACGCTAAATAATGGGACTAATCCATCAACCGGACATAAAAAAGTAACCCAGGGTGGAGCTTAGTTAGTAGAGCGCTATCCTGGATGAATGGAGACCCTTCAAATCTCTATTTGGAATCTATTATTCTCTGTCTGCCTTCCCGTCTTCAAATAAAATTTGATTTTCACCATTGTACGTGTGTAAAGATGTAATATGTTCAACCGTATAAGCAATAAAGCTACCCGGATGAATGTTTTTAATGGTCTCTTGCATTTTAATATTTTCCCATTGTTTTACTATGTTTGGACAAACAATTTCAAAAGTGCCTACTACTTCTACGTTATTGGAGTTGCGGTATATAAAATTTGAATAAGGTCTAATTAATTTTCCAGACTGGATAGCTGGAAGTACAAAGCTTGGATGTGTAGTGTGTTAGTACGGGTTTTTAGTGTGTGTATGTAATGGACAAAAGAAAGAGGGGTTGGATATTTGGAAAGGCACGCATGCAAGTCTATATAACTACGATCATACAAGCTTAAACTCACTAGGGCTTAGCTTGAAATTCCACACTGTGAAGCGTACCTGTAATCAAACTCTGATACTCTAGTGAGGTTTCTGCATCGGCAGAGATCTCTGTGATCAGCCAACCAGTTAATCCTGCCTATGTCGACAAACCGTTGATATTTAATTACCATTTATCTCCTCGTAGAGATTTTGATTAATACAAGATAAGGTACAATTTTAACAGTCGACATTTAAAAACAATCAGTTAACATCGATTTTTTTTCTTATTGTTCTTATGGTCATTGTAGTAACCTGCTTTTTGACAATCTTTTAGATATCCTTTACATTTTTTTTTTTTTTTTTTAATATTTTGGCTACGTTTATATATGGTGTATTAAAAACGATCTCAATGGGGTTACCGTTTTAAATTAGTGCTTGTTTATATGACCGCATTGAGTCGGTATTTAAAAATATTTGGATGCAGTTCTGACGTTATTAGGAAACAGCTTATTATAATTAAAGATAATTATGATGGACTTCAAAGAAGGTTTATGTTTGTACGGTCAATGTGCCGGGTTACACAGAGGAAAAACCATAAAACTGCTCATGCCCTAATACGATCTCAATAATGAAGAGTGTTTATATGTTACTGAAGGGTGTTTATATGTAACTGAAGGTGTTCAATACGATACAGTATAGACTTTTAGAGTATCGACCTTGATATGAACTAGATTAAATACAGCGCGTTTACATGGAATGATGATACAGTATGTGAACGTATTTATTGTTGGTTATATTCAATCTTTCGACTGATTTTAGACTTATTTTACTACGTTTTTATTAGCTTGCTTTCTTGTTTGTTTCTTTGTGGGTCCTGTACAAATCTTGCAATCGATTTTTAACTAACTTCCCGAGTAGCTAGACATTTAAAACTTTTAGAGTAGCTCAAAACATAATGACAGTGCATTATTTTAATACTTTTAGCCATATTTCAGCAGAATTTAATTCGTATTATTTTGCTGTATGGGAAGTTATTCGGAAAAAATCTGCAATATGGCAAGTCAGTTCGAAAAATATCCGCAAGTTATTTTATTTGTTTTGACATGACCCATATTTACGATCTTTATTTTGACGGGTTTACATCTATGATTTAAGACAAACAATTACTTAAAAACGTAGTATATAAGAAGTTCTTTTTATCTTGTGATTATTAAGAATTATTAAATGGTTTAAATGCAGAGTGCTATAAGTCAACATCCAAACCCTACAAATTCATGTATATATGTATGTGCGATTATACTTATATATATCATACATATAAATATAATTAAAATTACACATATAGATAAATATATTGTATAAATGGATGTATATGTACATCTATAATCAGATATATACATCACACATGTATGTATATATCTATATATGCAAGTTTTAAACCATTCAATTATGAAACTCAATCTGAGTTCGATTTTAGTAGAGAAGATAAATAATTCCAACTATATTTTTTTAGTGATTTATCAACTATTGTGATGTAAAGAAAAAAACAAATACGATATAGTTCTTATAGAGGGATAGATATCTATTGTATTTATTGTGATTATCCGTCTTCCAGTAACTTCCTATATGTGTTCAACGATTCAATTGTTATTTTGTATACACAATCTTTTTATCAGTGAAAACGTTCATTTTAACGCATTTCCGCGAATGTTAGTCTGTATATTTATGCCTTGAAAATGTTTAAAATTGNTATATTATTTATTGTGTAGTAATTACTTTTTTAATTTTTAATGGAACCATAAGTTTGTTTAAAAGGTAGTGGCGACAAGTTTATCTGTTGTTTATTTCTTTAAGTTGATTTTTTTTTTTAAATATTTTATTTCATATGACATATTTCTCGTTGCTTTTCATATGAATATTCAGTTATATTCTTTTTGTTTAATTATTTTATTTATTGTTTATAAGTGGGAAGATTTTATGATGGCTAATAGCCAGGGGAATTCGTGATTTTGTTTATTTAGTGATTTATGTAGACACTTCATTTTTTAAAATAAATGTCATTCATTTATTCATACCGTGGTGAGACGAGTTTACCTTTTTAAACCATATAATTTGCAAGAGCTCTTTGTTTTATCTATTATAATAATCATATATTTGTTTAATTTAATAATATATGTTTCACGCTTAAGTTCTCCTTATCTAACTGGAAATGACCATTCTCTCTTTGTTTCATCTCTTATTCTAGTCATACATTTTCTTACCTTACCAGAGAAGACTAATGTAATTTTGTTTCATCTCTTTCTAATTTACACAAAATTACTCTTTACTTCTTAACTCTGAAGGAGACAAAATTGTCTCATCAGACAATTCTACTTCATATTCAATCTCTCCTCTTCTCAACTAAATATCATACAATAATCTCTTTGTCTCATATCTTTCTAGCCTATAGCGGCCTTTACACATACGTTCTTTCCTGCAGGCCTGAATCGTGAAGGATTTCGCGTGAGTAAAACCATGCGAGTAATCGTGTGGGAAAGATTTGGTAAAGGCCGCTAATCATATCTTTATCTTCCACACTGATCTCTCCTATTTACACTTAAGTAATTATATCTTTATCTTCCACACTGATCTCTCCTATTTACTCAAAAGATAAAAAACAAATACGATATAGTTCTTATAGAGGGATAGATATCTATTGTATTTATTGTGATTATCCGTCTGCCAGTAACTTCCTATATGTGTTCAACGATTCAATTGTTATTTTGTATACACAATCTTTTTATCAGTGAAAACGTTCATTTTAACGCATTTCCGCGAATGTTAGTCTGTATATTTATGCCTTGAAAATGTTTAAAATTGATTTGTTTGAACAAGGCAGCCGAAACTATGATGAATTTAAGGAGTGGGAAATAGACATAAGAAAGTTAATCAAAACTTGTTAAATTCACTCCAATAATCTTGAAATAAAAGAAACAATTAATAGATGGGTCTTAACAATGTTAGATAGTATAAAAAGATGTCTAATTGTTATTGTATTATCGTCCATTATTACTGCATTTATATATTATTTATATTTAACTTATTATTTATTACTTATATTTAACTTATAATAATTATATTATTTATTGTGTAGTAATTACTTTTTTAATTTTTAATGGAACCATAAGTTTGTTTAAAAGGTAGTGGCGACAAGTTTATCTGTTGTTTATTTCTTTAAGTTGATTTTTTTTTTTAAATATTTTATTTCATATGACATATTTCTCGTTGCTTNTATATTATTTATTGTGTAGTAATTACTTTTTTAATTTTTAATGGAACCATAAGTTTGTTTAAAAGGTAGTGGCGACAAGTTTATCTGTTGTTTATTTCTTTAAGTTGATTTTTTTTTTTAAATATTTTATTTCATATGACATATTTCTCGTTGCTTTTCATATGAATATTCAGTTATATTCTTTTTGTTTAATTATTTTATTTATTGTTTATAAGTGGGAAGATTTTATGATGGCTAATAGCCAGGGGAATTCGTGATTTTGTTTATTTAGTGATTTATGTAGACACTTCATTTTTTAAAATAAATGTCATTCATTTATTCATACCGTGGTGAGACGAGTTTACCTTTTTAAACCATATAATTTGCAAGAGCTCTTTGTTTTATCTATTATAATAATCATATATTTGTTTTATTTAATAATATATGTTTTACGCTTAAGTTCTCCTTATCTAACTAGAAATGACCATTCTCCCTTTGTTTCATCTCTTATTCTAGTCATACATTTTCTTACCTTACCAGAGAAGACTAATGTAATTTTGTTTCATCTCTTTCTAATTTACACAAAATTACTCTTTACTTCTTAACTCTGAAGGAGACAAAATTGTCTCATCAGACAATTCTACTTCATATTCAATCTCTCCTCTTCTCAACTAAATATCATACAATAATCTCTTTGTCTCATATCTTTCTAGCCTATAGCGGCCTTTACACATACGTTCTTTCCTGCAGGCCTGAATCGTGAAGGATTGCGCGCGAGTAATTAGCGGCCTTTACACATACGTTCTTTCCTGCAGGCCTGAATCGTGAAGGATTTCGCGTGAGTAAAACCATGCGAGTAATCGTGTGGGAAAGATTTGGTAAAAGCCGCTAATCATATCTTTATCTTCCACACTGATCTCTCCTATTTACACTTAAGTAATTATATCTTTATCTTCCACACTGATCTCTCCTATTTACTCTTAAGATAAGTAATTATATCTTTATCTTCCACATTGATCTCTCCTATTTACACTTAAGTAATTATATCTTTATATCCCACACTGATCTCTCCTATTTACTCTTAAGATAAATAATCATTTCTTTATCTTCCCCTCTACTCACTGATCTCTCCTATTTACTCAAAAGATAAGTAATCATATCTTTATATTTTACACTTAAGAAAGGTATTTTTAGTCAAAAGCATTTTTTGTTCTAACTATTACTATTGGTGAGACTATTACTATTCGTAGTAATAATTTAAAAATTGTAAATAAAATTATTATGTAATAATGAATTGTAACGGACTACTAATGTATATTTTAATTGTAAAAGTCCTTTACCTTTACAAATATACAATTTTTGAATTTGAAACCTTTGCGGATTCTTCTATCAAAGCCTTTTTTTCTCTCTTGTATTGTTATGTGGGTATTTTTTGTTTAAATGTCAAATTGTACTTTTGGAAATCAGATTAGAAGTAAATATTTGGACGTTACCTGACCCGAACCTTTATTTGTTGGTTTTGCGCAGATTCAAAATCACCTTGACCTTTAAAAATAAGAATCCGGTTACACTGAACGGCTTACCCGTAATATCATGCCTCGTCTTCTCGTGCACATTAGCATCTATAAATAAGTCATAATATAGATTAATATATATATATATATATATATATATATGTAATTCTTGAATAATTCGGGAAGTCAAACGATTCCTAAAAATAAGGTTTTTATTAGTTCAAGTTTACAATGAACAATAACATTATAAATAATTGAATAAATAGATATAAAGAGTAAGCATGTCTTACCTAAAAATAAGGAATTGAATNTTACCAATGCCCAGGACGAGTTCGATGGACAACGATATCGGCCTAAGTGATCGCGCGCGACGCTTGCGTAAACGTTAGCTTTAACTGAAAAATTGGAATTTTAGGACGGGAAATAATTCTAACTTTATTTATTTATGAGACAAACAATTTTGCCAACAAACAAGGGTCTGTTGTCCTGACCTACGCCCTAAACATGTCAATTCCTTGAGGTATGGTTTATTTAAGAATAACCATTTATTTATTTTAATTTTAAATGAGATATAGAATTAAAAAAAACAAAAAAACATTTAACTCACAAGATAACTAAATATATGTATAAAAAAAAATGTCACAGTTAAAACGTTTTTTTTTTATTATTATTTTTTTGAGTGGGGGATCAAATGAAAAGTATTGAAGGTTACATTACCAAAATACATATATACACTTGTGGAAAGTGTTTAATTTTTCATGCCATTTTGACAAAAAACATCAACATTTTACTTTTTTTTGGAGGACACGCTATACGACCCAAAATTTTTGTAGGCCATTCGATTATTCCTTCGAAAAATATCTTATATATTATGGATCATGCAGTTTTTATTACCTACAAATATTTTTTTAAATAAACAATACCCCGTGGAATTGACATGTTTTTGGCGTAAGTCAGGGCAAAAGACCCTTGATTTTTGTAGGCCAATATAATAATAACATTTGTACTAGTTTTATTTAGCAAATGTGCAGAAATTTGCCAGTTATTTCATAAATTACATAATATCATAGGTGTCGCTAAATGCCCTAATATTTTTGAAGGTCAATATATTTCCCGATGCATTTTAAAATCTTATAATTCAAGTGAAAAAAGAGAGAGTTATTTGTAAATTTCCTATGCATCGTGAAATTGACATGTTTTGACGCATGTCACATTCAAAACGCCCCAATTCTAAGCACTTTCAAAATAAAAAAAGTTGTATGTTACGCCTAAATGATTCCACTGACGATTTTTAAGAGGAGTATTTTTTTATTTCAAAATATGGGTGCGGGACCGAGGACTATTAGACCTTTTGATTATTAATTACATTAATAAACAATGCTTCAGGACAAAAAGCCTATAATTTTAACTTCCAAACTAATAAAATATGCGAATATTTTGGTAATTTTGGATTTTATATATTGTTGAAGTTGAATTTCCAATCAACCGATTACAGATTAAATAATTCACATAATAAGTTATAACTAAATAATCCTTTAAGACTCCGGAGCACGTTAGTTAAAAGTTTTTTTGTTGTGAATTGTATTTTTTAACGAGAATGTTTTAATATTGTTGTTAAATCATGGCATTATTGATGAGGGCGTTAAGTAGGAAGTAAGGATTTTGATCCCCAGAGAATAAAGTTGGTTTTTTTTTCTCAAGTTAAAGAGATTTTAGTCGATGTTAAATTTTAATGAGGTTTTTGCTGCGAGTAATTCTGAGGTAACATCAAAAGAGTTGCCCAGCTTACCGCCGCGTCATTAACAATTGACAAGGCAACTTTCCTTCTCGTTTCCTACATTTTCTTTTACATCCGCCTTCCTTTTTATTTGGCAATACATTTTGATGTAATTTATTAAAGGTATATAATTTAACAATGTACTAATAAACAGCTTGGTTTTCCAGTAAAATCCGCGTCAGGAAGGGGTTTAAATCCCTTCATGACGCGGATTTCACCGGAAACCCAAGTTGTTTGTGACGAATCTACCCGAGGAAGCCTATGCCTATACGGACCAAAATGTACTAATAGTTATTTGTTACTGCGTTTCCATTGTTTTTTTTTTTTTGTTTTTTTTTGTTTTTTTTTAACGGAAGCTATGTGATCGTTCTGAAGAATGAAAAAATTTTAGGTCTCTGATTTCAAAAATTCCGAGACAGAAATCCGTTTCAGACATCTAGGATCATTTTTGGTTCCGTGTCTGTCTGTCGGTCAGTCTGTTCTTCAATTTTTGCGAACCACCATATCTTCAAAACTACACGTCCAATTTTAATGAAATTTGGGTGGTAGGTCATAATTCAACGCTCACGTAAAAACGTAAGCGTCAAATAAAATTGGAATTTTAGGACAGTAAAAACTCTAACTTTATCTATTCAGTGAGACAAACAACTTTTTTAAATACATTTTTTTAGTAAACCAACACCGACACCGCTATGAAGTTAAAGATTGCTAAAATTATTAAAGTGTACCTAAAGGTATAAAATAGAGAAATCAACATTTTTTTAGATATCTTACATTCTTACGTAATATATTTAATGAAACTTCATACACATCGTTTAAACTACAATTGAAACAGGCATGTAAAATTTCAACCTGACACAAGCAGACGTTTTTGAGTAGTGAATTGAAATATTTTAAATTGAGATTCGGGTAGGTAGGGAACAGGACTGTACTACACCCATACTCTAAATTCACTACTATTACTATAACTATAAATTCATCATGATTAACTTTTCTCTCAATAGTAATACATATTTATTGCAAGACCCTCGCTTCAATGATAAAAAAAAAGTTTTTCTTTTAAGTGTGCCTTCACTACACGAATTACGCTTTTTCTAACTCCGCCATGTATAGATAGTCTATGTAGGGAAAGGTCGGGTATTATCGGACAGCTGGTTATATCGGACAATTGGTGTTTCGTGTTTTTACCAATAGCAGCTGCACTGGCTCTGTATTTTAAAGACGGGGGAAACCAGCAGAAATAAGCGGACGCCATTTTTAATTTTTTTTTTTGTTTCACTGGTATCAACTAATTTGCGTTTATCTGTTTTTATCGTTTTTTCTTGTGCACGGAGATAATTTCAAGTACTGAATTTTGACTATAGGCAAGTAAATTTAGATTCTTAAGTGTATTGATAACATAGTTTTTTAGGGTTTTGTAGATACTTCTCAAAACCCTTATGCCGAGGGTGATGTGTCCGTCTGTCCGTCGCTCTTTGGTTCATAGGGCCCGAACCGTTCAAGCGAAAGTGCTGAAATTTGGAACCCTGGTGCAACTTTTTGACCCAACCAGAGGAAAAATATACAGAAGTCCATAATTAGATTTGCGCATGCGCAATTCAAAAAAATGTGGTAAACTCAAAAATTTACATTTTTTT
>KZ651410.1:515828-530728 GCA_001010745.2 Gerris buenoi
CCCCCCCCCCCCCCCCTTCCATCATTCGATGGACATTGAAGTTGTGCCCCCGCCCCACACCACAGCTCGGTCGGCCTGCGGCCTCCCTCGCAAAGACAGTCCAGACAGACTCACAGACGAAATGCCAAACGGTCGAGTTAAAACGGAGACATCGCTTAGCTCGGTCAATTAGTTTGCAATGACAGTCGAGACAGACACAGACGAAATGCCAAACGGTCGAGTTAAAACGGAGACATGGCTACGCTCGGTCAATTAGTTTGCAATGAATACGTACTTAGCAGTGTGATTTTATAATTTATATTTAATGAAAAATGTAAGGAACTCATTTCCTACCGGGTGTCCTGCGACACCACACGTATTTGTTTTAATTAAATAGGTGATGAACATTTTTATGTTCTCATCCATATCACTATAATCTACTTTTGCTGCGATAGGTTTCTTTTTTCCTATCCACTTAAAAGAAGCGCAGTATAGAAAGCGTTGAGACAGCCACTAGTAAGGAATTGGGTTAAATTTTAGTGTGAAGTGGGTTTTGACGGCGATAAGACCCCAGCCGTTCCCCTGGGACGGCTGTAACCCTGCCTTCTACTTTCCAAGCTCTTATACCCTGCCGAGCTCATGTCCCTTTATTTCCGAGTGTACTACGCTTTGCTGTACGAGTGTACTACGCTCTGCTGTACGAGTGTACTATGCTCTGCTGTATTCCGCCGACTACCCTTATAGTATCGGAAACATCTTTTTCCCGAGCCGTGCTAGCTTTCTTAATACAAATTCCTTTAACCCTTGTTTTCGAAGAAACAAACCGAAAAAAACCCTTTTTATCTCGGCAGTCTCACCTGTTATTCCCTACACCCGGCGATTTTCCTTTAGCACCTTGCAAAGAAGCACCAACCCTTTTTTCGCCATCCCACTTTCTTTCTTTCTTCTCCATCGTAAATATTTTTACGGTCCCCGCATCTCCTTTACGACTGAATTATTCCGGCGAGATAGGTCGGAACTGTTTTATCTTAGGAGAAAAAGCTGCTAACTAAAACGGGCTTGAAAGAAAAGTTAATAGTCCAATTAAATTCCTTTCTACTTTTAACTTCCTGATACTGTATTTATATAACTTTTATTACCAAAATAACATTAACTTATATCGATAGTTTGGATGTTATAAAAACTTTTGTACTACTATAGGTTATCGGATATTGAAATCGTACTTCTTTCAAGAATAGCCTAACAAATGATAATGTGTGAATGTTACATAAAAACACTTTTAAAAAATCCAATTCACGATTTTAAACTTTTCTTCGATTAAAGAACTGCTTCCGAAGGTAACAGAAGCTATATGATCGTTCTAAAGAACGGTAACAGAAGCTATATGATCGTTCTGAAGAACGGTAACAGAAGCTATATGATCGTTCTGAAGAACGGTAACAGAAGCTATATGATGGTTATGAAGAACGATATTTTTTTTGTCTCCGATTTAAAAAATTCTAAGATAGAAATCCGTTTCAGACATCAGGGAACATTTTTGGTTTCGTTTTTTTTCTGTCAGCATGTCATTCAATTTTTGTGAACAAGCTACTGCTACAGATATATTGGAGTCACCTAGGGAGAGATAATTTTATTTAATTTACCTAGCAAGGTTTGTATACACAAACCTTGTTTGTATACACAATTTTGCTACCGAGCTTACCGAAGGTAACAGAAGCTAAGTGAGTTCTGAACAACAAAAATATTTTCGAAGAATTTTTTTTATGTCTCCGATGTAAAAAATTTCAAGAAAGAAATCCGTTTCAGACATCAGGGAACATTTTTGGATCCGTGTCTGTGGTCTGTCACTCAATTATTGTGAACCAACGTATCTTAAAAAATATTCTTTTGATTTTGATGATATTTGTATGGTAAGTCATAATTACTCCATTGTTGGTCCGATATAAGTTTTAACTTTCTGCGCCACTTTTTTTTTTTTTTTGTTTCTTCAAAAGTACTTTTTGATTTTTACGAAATTTGGATAGTTGGATAATAGTAGCCCGCAGATAGCCCCAGCTTATTATAAACCTTCTTTGCTCTTTAAATTTTGACTGATTTAAAATGCATGGGGGAAATTAAATAAATTTGACAATATTGGTTTGTTAAAGCATGACATCATTAAAGTATAGGCAATAGGAAGCGAGGAAAATTAAAGTATAAATTTAGCAAAATTTAAAGAAGAGTATAGTGGTTTGAAATTAATCTGGGTCTATCTGGTTAATTAATCTGGGCTAAGATATAGCTGTAAATAGATGTATATTTGTGCACATGTGGAAGAGAAAGAAATGGGCGCAGAAGGTTGAAACTTATATGAAGGGTACACGGGAAAAAGGATGAGAGTCACATTTTTGACAAATTTGAGTTAGGAACACCATTTTGTAGCTCAAGGCGTGTACTATCAGTACTACAATCCTCATTTTAAAGAAACTATTAAAACCTACCTAAATGTGTCTTTAATTATAACACCACTAATAGCTTTTCCAGGAGTCTGTAAAATTTGTGTTTCATTTTTCTCAAAATACAAAAAAAGTGAATCTCATCCATTTTCCCGTGTACCATTCATATGGGAACAATAATGGGCTATTAGGTAATTGATAGTAAAGGCATAAAATCATCAGATTATGGGAAGTAGACGAAGATTTTGTTTTGAATGTATATCAATTAAATAATTTTAGAAGGTAATAACATATCTGATAAATGTACGCCTGCCATATGGATTTAGAATGATTCCACTTAGCTAACCATGAATTGTCATCCAAACAAAACGTGTATGCAAAATTTCAATTCTATCGGTTGAGGATAACTGCTTTAAAATTAAATTGCAAGATTTGACCCGAACATGCATACATACATACGTACAAACATACATACATAAATAGAAAAATTACATACAAACATTGCAAGTTAAATAAATGCTTGTAAAAATATGAAAATATGTTGATTAATTTCAGAGATTCAAGTGCGATAACGATACAAACGCAGAAATTATGTAGGTTCTTATTTTTGCCTACGGACTACACACACATGGCGTTGTAGTTATTTTATCTCCATTCAATAGACTATATGCTGTTTTCAAAATTTTAAAGACAAATTAACTTGTCTAGAAGTAAATCCTTTATAAATAAAAGAATACAAATTCAAAGTTAATTTAAATTAGAGATAATTAAGTCCCTAAGTTAATTTTATATGCAATCTATAGTTCTGCTAATTGCTCCAACTTTATGGTCCAATTCTTTTATTAAATTGGATGCTTTTAAATAGTTCTGCAGAATGTCCTTTAAGTTTTCTAAAGAAATAACTTTTTCACTTTGATTACCTTTCTTAAATTTATACTAAGATGCTGCTCGGTTCAGTGCCACTGAAGTTTTTCGATACTCTTTTCCTTCCTTCTAAATGAGACTTCTTTGTTACGCATTAGAAACTTTTTAATTCGTTATAAAGGTTTTCTTGGGAATTAATACGTGATAAAAGTTATTCTTTAAAAAGTTCTGCTACACGAATAAACTTTTTACTATTAGTGAGAAAGAGTTGTTGTTGCTCAAAATAACATTTTAAGTTAACTGACTCTCAAACACTCAGATAATAGTATCCATTTAGAGTATATCCATGTACTCTATGTAGTATCTATTTAGTTTCTTATTTCAAATCATTTAAAGTATTAACGAACAAGATATTTATACTTAAATAATTTACTCTATGACAAACTGTATAAGAATACAATATGTTAGAGGCTGTAGACAATAATATATAGCGTTTTTTAAAAAGATTATGGGTAGTATTTTTTGTTTGTTTATTTTTTATTTTTATTTGGTATGAGTAGATAGATATAGATTTTTTTCGATACATTTAAATTTATTTGTTGAAGTTTAATATATTTTTATTGATATTGTGCATTGTTTAAGTAAGTTAGAGTGTAAGTGTAGAAGTACTTTATAAATACCAGTAAAATATGTTATATTCTAATAAAATAGTATAAATTTAGAATATATATACAACAATTAATGCAGCAACTTCCTTTAACCAAAAAGGATTGAAATTGTTGGATATCTGTCATTTTATTGTGACTTTTATATCAAAATTTGTTAGACATGTTTTTAAGTTGTCATTGTCAGTTTAAATAGTTTTCTTGTTTAATTTAAATAAAAAGAACTTTTGTGCGTTCATCGAACATCTTTTATTGAATATCTGGCGACCGTGACAGGACGATGACCACAGAAGTAGAGCGTTTGGAAAACAACAAGAGATCGAGAAGGACAACCAGAATTGCGTTTACGAAACTTGGTAATGAGTTAGACGAAGTTTTAAAATCTAACCCTATAGATGTTCTGGCTGCCAAGGGACGGTTTAATCTGTTAGAACGGAAGGCTTTGGAACTGCGTGATCTGGATACAGCTATTCTGAATTATTTGGTTTCTTTACCTGAAGATAGTAGTTTTGAAGATGAAATGGAAGCAGCGGACAGGTATCAAATCAGATATAATATATTACAGGTCACAGTGAAAAGGCTAATTCCACCTGAGGGTGCATTAGATAGAGGTTCTTTAGCGTCACAATTAATAAGTGATAGAGGGACTAATAAAAAATCGATAAACCTCCCTAAAAGCGAATTAAAGAAAAGTTATGTTGACAACTGTGTAACGAGTGTAGCAAATGAAAATGAGAAAATCGATTTTATAGAACAAGCTACACAGATTATGGATACAGGTAAGCTTGACTTGCGAGTTTACTCATCAAGATAAAACAGGAGTTTGCGAGGATGATACGTTACGTTTAAGCGAAGAGTGTACAAAGAGAGAAGAAGTAGAACGCGTAACTAGAAGGAACATTTTGTCTGCAGCTCACCGATTATACGATCCTATAGGCTTTGTCGCACCAACTTCACTGCTACCTAAGTTGTTACTACAGAAAACGTGGGATAGAAAAGGAACTTGGGATGACAAAGTGGATGAAGATACTAAGCTGGACTACCAGAAACTGAGATGGCGGAAGGGCCGAAATTGGTTGAAGGAGTCAGCAGACAAATGGACTGTGCAAGTATATAACTGCGATGACCAACAAATTATATCAGGAAAGAAAGTAAGAGATTGTCTTCGACGCCGGTTCAGGAATGAGTACCTTGGACAGCTAGCCCCATGGGAAAAATACAAAGACACTGGCTAATCTCTAAAGATTGGGGAGGTGGTGTTGGTAGGAGTAAGAGGGGTACGATTAAGAACAGCTACAGGACCACTAACATGACCGGCGCAGAGACTGTATAAACTTGAACTGGACAGACTTGACTATCAAGCACCGGTAAGTACCGAGGCTTGAGGTGGGAGGATGTTGGATATCTGTCATTTATTTTGACTTGTTTATGAAAATTTATTAGAAATGTTTGAGTGGTCATTGTCAGATTAAAATCGTTTTTCTTGTTTAATTTAAATAAAAAGAACTTTTGTGCGTTCATCGAACATCTTTTATTGAACAGAAATCACAAGTTTGGCGGATTAAATTTAAAACTTAGTAAATCTTATACATACACTTTACATTTGGTTGGGCACATACTCCTGCTACGGCTAAATCCGCACAAAATTCGACACCACCATAGTGACCAACCACAGGAAGGTATAAATCTGAAATGGTCCAAATTAATACACAGGAGTAGGGGGGGGGGGGGAGAGAAGAAAAGTTAAAATAGTATATGCCCTTTCATGGTGCATGTCGTTGGAAAGCTTTTTAAGAGTACAGTTGTTGTTATGTTCACTTCTGTCATATTTTCATTTAAGAAGGGGGTAAAATAGAAAAAAAAATTGTTTAATATTAAAATGCACGCTCAGTTCAATATTTCAAACAAACAAATGCATTGCACACCTAGTTGAATTAAAGGTGGAGCTGTCAGGGCCTCCCGTAGCGCCTTCCTCCAACTTGTGCCCCAACATCTACAGTCCTACCAAATTAAATACTCGAATCGTCTTTAGAAACTCCTTTTATTTACAGGTTATATAATATTATAGGTATGTATAATAAAATAAGGATTTCTATTTTATAACATCCTAATACAGGTACTAACGAAATGATAAGCTTCCCCATATATAAGGTTAAACTATGAAATTTTTCCTTTTTTTACCTAAGATAATTTGAAATCCTTTAAAAATACAAAGGTCGTGGTATCTGATTTCCACGTCTGAAACTTTTTTAAAATATATTTATCCTTTGTTAAGTAAGATACTAATTAAACCCTGTTTTTTCATCATTAAAAACTTTATCCTTTGGCTAATGACCAATAAGAGTAGATGTAAACTCGTTTGTTTTAAATGTATATTAATTAAATATTTTTTCTAAACTTAACAATTAAAATTAACATGCGCATAACTTCTATAGTTTGTTGGTACATATTATATATAAAGTTATTTATAAAAGTGAAATGATTCATTATATTAGTATTATTTATTGAAATTGAGACAGACCTCGCTCGATGAGGTCATCATCGGTGTCCGATGAAATAGTGACAAATATCGTAATAATTTAAAAATAGTGAACATAATAGAACCATTAAAAAGGCTATTATATAACAATAAAATAATCGTGAACAAATAAAAACATAAAGCAATGAAATAGTTTATTTCTTCCATTGATTTTAATATTTCTTTTTTAATTGGTATTTATTTTATCTTAGTGGTCATCAATTCTAGGTCTTCCAATGGTGACCTCGCCATATTTGATGCCTTACCCGACGTTACGCCCATTATGCTACTAGAGGCATCTTTTTGGGTGTACACGAAGTCCTTCGCTCAGAATAACGTTTACACCCCTGAATGACTCCAGTATAGGAGGCGAAACGTCGGGAAACACGTCCGAAGACAACGCGGTCACCACTGGAAGACCTTAATGGTGTTTTTAATGCTATTAAACTAAATTATTTCATAATTTCACGATAAAAATAACTTTACTACGTTTTTAAATTTTGTCATAAATCATAAATTTGAGACCTGTCAAAATGAAGACTGTAAATATGGGACATGTCAAAACAAATAAAAGCGGATTCTTTTCGAACTAACTTTCCATATTCAAATATTTGCTGAAAAATAATTAAATTCTACTGAACGATGGCTAAAAGTATTAAAATAATGCATTGTCATCCTGTTCTGAGCTATTCTAAAGGCCGAAATACACGGCGACACTTTTGTTGCTAGATTGGGTGTCTAGATTGAGTGTCGCAGTGGAGTCACCGCCGAGAGTGGACGCTAGACCACCCCCACTCCTACCCACTCCGGTCTAGCTAGTTGCGCTCTCGGTGTTTGTTTTCCTTGTGTAGACAAGACACCTGTCATGTCAATTTGCTCTCGCACTCGGTCTAGTCTAGACTATTTTCAGCTAGGTGAAACCTTTTCTAGAGCAAGCATGATCAATACCTCAGCCGGGCAACGCGTGTGGACGACGGAGGAGACGTTAATTATTAGACAAACGGGACACCGTGCAGACAGGATACTGGTCTAGGAACTTTATTCAAGGTCACACTCCGAGAGCACTCTCGAACACCAGTCTAGCCAAATTTTGGCTCTCCGTGTAGACAGATCGGACACCGCTCTCGCTAGACTCTCTCGCTCTAAGTGTCGCCGTGTATTTCGGCCTTTAAAGTTTCAAATGTCTAGCTACTCGGGAAGTTAATTATAAATCGATTGCAAGATTTTTACTGGACAAACAAACAAGAAAGCAAGCTAATAAAAAGGTAGTAAAAAAAAGGAGTGAATAATTATTTTCGCTTTAAGTAATTTGAACTGTGGTACTAAGTCAGCACACGGGGCGATGAGTTTGTTTTTCGGGAGTTGTTTCTCGTTCATAATAAAATCCTTTCAAAGATAAAAAAGTTTTTCAATTCAACCAGACTTTAATCCCTATACTACAGAGTGCTTCTACATATTCATTCGGGATTCGCACTCTTGGTTTTTTAAAAACAGATCTTTTTGAACCCTACTGAGATTTCTATACGAAATAAGATCCATTTTTTTTATATTTTTAGATTATAAAATATGTTTTCACTTTTACTCAGAAATAGTCATATTCAATTCAATCACATTATTTGAACACATTTTCACATTTTTTTCATTATTATTTAATTATATGCCATATATTTATTTAATTTTAACGATGTACCACCTATATTATTGATAATTAATAATTTTAGTAAAGTTTGTGGTGGATTTATGATTTGATCTCAGTTTTCGATAAATATTTTTTGAAAGGATATTTAAAAAGCAAGTTGAAAATAACGAATGTCGATTTATTTAATATATTACAAAAGCGAGTGTCTTTCATTATACACACTATGCATCATGTCTGTGTGTACGTGTCGGAAACATGTGACGATAACTTGAGAAACATTTGACCGATTTTGGTGAAATTCGGTACACACGTTCCTTTTTCCAAATTGGATTTTTATGACGGGAAAAAATTCCTTCTCCATCTATTCGATGAGACAAACACCTATTTTTAAAATAAAATTTCTTCTCCATCTATTCGATGAGACAAACACCTATTTTTAAAATAAAATTTCTTAGTAAAACCAACGGTGACACCGATTTGAATTGTTAATGAACGACACAACTAATAAAGTGGATCTAAATGTTTAAGAAACCAATTTTTACGTTTTAACGTATCGATGTTAATCAAATTTCATGTACATCGTCTACAGTACAATAAAAGCAGGCATGTGAAATTTAAACTTAATTCAAGTTGAAGTAGTGAAGTGCTACATTTTATAATAGTTAAAAAGGAAATTTCCGTAGCCTGTAGTTAGTGGAATAGTAAGAATGCAGAGTAGCTTCCCCACTACTAGAATTTCCATTACAATCGTACTCCTTAACACCTTATTATAATAATCTATTTTCTAAATATTCAATACATATTTATTGCGATACGTTCGCTTTAATGATAGAGCCACGCGATGCCTAGAATTTGTTTGTGATTTTTGAGTGCCCTGTTTAGGGTAAGCAATCTTAGTCGTTAAACGAGCAGAGTAGTCAAATCAAAGGATACTTTAAGGCGTTAGGGGAGACTGGAATTATGGTAGTCACCTAATAATTATAACAATTATCATTTTCATTTGCTTGAAACACTGCTGTCCCTTTACATTGCCGCATGTATAAAACTATAAAACTGATTTATATTTTAATTATTAAAAATATGGGGTAATGAGGGTCTGTTTGACATTAAAACTGCCATTACCCCGAAAGTATGGTTTTATTAAAAAAAAAAACATATACTGTGCTTATAATTCTTCATGAACAATTATGTGATACAAAAGTAGCCCTTACTTTTATACTGTGTAATAATTAGTATGTCAGCAGAAGCTGAGAAAACAGGCGATTAATTGTCTGCACTATAGCTTTTCTTACATCCAACAAGGTAAAAACACTCTAATAACATTCACTAATAACATCACGCATAACATCCAAACAAGTATCGAGAAGGCGAGCTCAGGTGTAGTACATAGTGCACCAATCAGATGCTTATACTTTGTAATCATTAGTATGTCAGCAGAAGCAGTGAAAACATGCGATTAATTGTCTGTACTATGGCTTTTCTTACAAACAAGATAAAAACACTTAAAACATTCACTAATAACGTCAAGTATTACATCCAAACAAGTATCGAGAAGGCGAGCTACAGATCAGATACAAACCTGCGTTACCAACTTTACGAGGAATCATAGTGGCCACTTTTATCCCTTGACTACCATTACCCCAGTCTCCTCTACATACCTAAAGTATCAAATACTTATCTAACCATATTTATTTATACTTTTGGCTCTTATACTTCGATTACCTTTTCAAAATACTAATTTAAATATCAATTTCTTGCGTTAATAGTATTTTGTACTAGCTGGCCCCGTGGCCGGCGCAAGCGCCGGCCAACGGGACCCAGCTAGGCTTGGCAGGTACTTTGTAAATGCCAGGTGCTTTGTATATGCCAGGAACTTGTATAAGAGCTGGTACTTATACTTCCCTGGGGATAATATCGTATCGATAAAAGAAGTAACGAATATTGTTAGCTTGAAATATTTTTGTAGTTAATGGTGAGCGTAGAAAAAGAAAATATGTAGTAAATATCTACATAAAGCAACAATACGTGATGATTTAAGAAATAAATGAAAGTTGTCCACGTCAAATAGGGGAGATTAAAATGTTGAATGAGTTTAATGTATGGCATTATACTGCTGGCGCTACCTATCCGGTCTTCTTTTGAACTAATTCCTATAGGAGATAGTTGTTGAATTTCCAGTAGATGGCACGGCCCTTTTAAACTCACAAGTTAAAAAGAACTTCGTCACAAACAATTTTTTTTTCTCGNTTTTATTTTATTTTTAACATTTTATAAAAATAAAATATTTAATTATAATTAAGTTGTATACAATTATCTTAATTTTTAGCTTTATAATTTTATTGAAATGTTTTTATTTTTCCGGTTACAGCATTTTTCGTTTTGTTTAGTTGCAGGTTCTTATTAAAGGCATTTCATATAGGACATGTTTGGTGTGTTGTAATCCATGCATATGACGTCATCAACTAAAGTAATCAGTATGTCCATGAAAAATTATCTATTGCATAAAATACCTTACCGCAAGCTTACTTATGATAACCATAATCTGTTTTGCCTTTTCATTGTCAATCCATTTCCAATGCTTTTTTCATTTCTTTTTACTAAACTCATATGGATATCAATTGATTTTGAATTTTATTTAAAATGAATGTAACATAAATTCAATGTTTGAGCAAATGAAAATGTACACCTGTTATTAACTAACCCTATACCTTGACGTCTTATTGCACCTTGTCTGTTGTTGGTGAATGTTCCTTGATTTGATGTTATGGTTATATCATTTGTCACACATGGAAAAAAAAGATTAGCTTAAATTATTTCCATCGTTGGGATTTTGTGTTGTTTATTGTCAACTGTCAACTAAGTACAAAGTTTCGTCTGTTTATTAGTCTGTTGTTTAATGATTAATTACTCAAGTAGATTAATTTACTAACAAATATTTTTTTTATTTTAATGGTGGATAAGGTAGTTGCAAATTAATTTAATTTCACTGTAGCATTAATTGATTTTAATCAATATCTTATTTTTTTACAGATATAGGATAAATATTTCCAAATGTTATTAAAAATAAAAATCAACTGGATTCCTTAATTTTTTTACATTTTGATAGTCTGAAAAAAAATGGATAAGTTGGATGAAAATAATTATATAATAATTTTATATCATAATCTTGCATTGGGATATATACTGTATACTCGCCGGTCTTGGATGGCCTACGGCCAGCCTTCACCCGTCGAGTGGCCTGGTAGATATATGCCAGGTATATATTATATAGTAAATGGTATTTGTAAGACCAAGGTAAAGTTGTAGGAGGTTGTAATTATTCAGTTATATAATTTGGAGTCCATAAATGAGAAAGTAATCAAACAGTGTAAAGGTAAGAAAGTGATCTAGTATCTTAGGCTGTGGAGTTGTAGAGGGGATTGAGTGACAGGAGCGACGGGAGGAAATGGGAAAGTTGGATATATTCCCGTCTCTGTCTCTTCCTTCGGCTTGGCACTATTCTAGTAAATATTATTTAATAACTTTGGTCCTAACCATCATTTTTCGGAGAAAACAGCCACCAAATCGTAAAAATCGCTATGTATACCTAAATATAAACAGTTATTTCAATTTTCCCCCCTCAAAACTTAAAATAATCCAAAATAGGACCTAACAAAAATGAATCTGTTATTCAAGAGCTTTTCAACAATATACATCATATTATAAATGATTAAATTTTAACAATTGTACCCTTGTACTCTAAGGGACCAAAATTTATTTTTTTGAAAAATAACTATACAAAAGGGAATTAATTTAGCTAATAAATAAATATAAATAAAATAACCTAATAACAAAAAAATATTTAAACCCTTTAACCTACATAAAAATTATAAATCGGTACAAAAGTACGTGTACAACATTTTAAAAAATAAACAAATTAAAATAGCTTTAATGTACAAATCAAGACGTTTCAAATGATATACGACACAATATTTAAAACAAAAAAAGTAGTCACGTGACACGGCACACGGGAAAAAGTTAACTCTTAAGTTCTCAGCAAATATGATGAACTAATGATATAAAATATGCTCAATTTAAGAGCATTAGTGTGAGATTCAAGCGCCCAAATCAAAAATAAAATCAGTCAACAATTATAGAAACTATGGCCATTCAAAATAAAAAATGGATTAAAATAAAAACAAAACAAATCCAAAATGATCACCATTTAGGATACAACCGATAGAGGTACGACAAAAAGTTATAGGACCAATGTTGTAGATCTTTTAAAATCATTTACCGCTGGTGCTATCCGTTTTTCAATACGACTTACCGTTTAGCCGCAATTAGCTCCCAAAGCAGCTTAAAAATCAAGTCGGCCATTTTTATTTTTTTAGGGGGGAAGAAGTGGGAAAAGTAAACTTTTTATAATTATTTTGGTTCTCAATAGGGACATTGTGGCGTTGCGTTACAATAGGGGCGTTGCGCGTCGAATGGCGCAAACCGCAGGTCTCTAGCTCTTCTGGAAGAGGACAAACATTAATGTCAGTGTGTCAGTCAGTTAGCCATGCGGCTTTATAGTATATAGACAGTTCGCTTCCACAGTTGGAAGCATTTCCTGGAATGTTGAGCATCGTATCTTGATTCGAATCAGCATCTAATAAACTGTTAAATCAAATCAAAAATAAGTTGAAAAACAAATAGAGATATTTTTTATGCTAGTAGAAGTCTATTTTTAAGGAAAGTAATTTAGTTGCCTTGTGATCGACCACAATCTTTCACTGTCTCTTTTTTATTCTTTTATTAGATCATATCCAGACTCAAAATAGCTCTATACTCTATACTATTTTTTGTTTAGATATTTATAATTGAAAAAGTAAAATTATAAACTTAAGTTTTTTTTTAAATACTTAACAAATCAAATCAAATAAGAAAATTTCTTTAGCCGAAAATTAAATTTCGTAATCAGTAAACTTATGAATATTTCATTCCACATGGGGTAATTTTGATAGCAAAAAATAGACTGCCAATTTGTGTGACACATAGCTTTCTTAAGTAATGATATGCTACAACGTATATGTACGTTGTACACGTATTACAACGTATTATTGCCAAATTTACTTTTTTTCCCCCTCGTTTTTAAAATCTGTCAATTTGTTTTATGTTTTTCATGTATTAATGTATCAATTTAGCAGGATTTAAAGAGCGCAGACGGTTTAAATTAATCTGAGAGCTACTTTCGACAAACTATCCAAATCTCATAATAATCAGAAGAGTGCTTTTGAAGATGTAGGTATAAATAAATGTATGTTTGTGCACATGTAGAAGAGAAGGTTGAAACTTATATGGGACCGACAGAAATGGGCTAATTATGACACCATCCAAATGAGAATGAAATCGGACGTGTTAATTTTAAAACATGTTGGTTTTCAAACGTTAAAAGATTAACCGACCCACAGACACTGAACCAAAAGTATTCTTCGTTTTTCAGAACGATCATGTAGCTTTCGTTAGCTTCGCTAAGCTCGGACGCAATATAAAATTAGAAACTAGTGTCTTTTAAAATACTTAGCAAATTTTCTTTAGCTAAAAATTACATTTAATATCTAGTAAGCTCTGACTATTTAGTTCCAATGTGGGTATGTTGGTAGCAAAAAAGAAAAATCTTCATAAAAAGAAGTTTCTTAAAAGTAATAAAAAATGAAATTTGTCACCGAGCTTTTGAGGAGAAGAGATAGTTAGCGTGATAATTTATTAATAGCCAATGAATTTCTTACTCTCATTACTCCGTACTTTTCTAATTTCTACTTTNATATATATTTGCCAAATGGATAGGGTTAAGAATATATGTGTATGTGTATGTATGTATGTGTATGGAAGAAAAACTCCTGCAACCCAAATCGGGGAACTTTCAGGTGTTAAGAACAGACTTTATTATATCATATAGAAAAAGTTCTGACAACTTTATTATGTTGTCATCATCAGGAATCTTTGAATTCAGACTTTCTAGTACTTACCTTTGCCGCTAGGTTGCACTAGCTGGGGGAACCAATGGTTGGAGCATAGATGTCATCTCTAACTCTTCGTTCCGCCACTACTCGGGCGCTGTTCACAGCTGTAATTTTGCACTCTGTTTACATGTTTGGTGTCTAAAGGATAGCTTCTGCGGTTTTTCTAAAATTAAATTATAATATATATCTAGTTCTATTGTACTCTCGTTTTCTTATAAATTCTGTGTTCGTTGTACTTTAATGTGAGTTTATGTCTAGCTCTGTTGTTCTCTTTTTATTTATTTCTTTGTAATTGTGTCACGATTATTTTATGATCTTCTATTAACTAGTGTCTTTTAAAATACTTAGCAAATTTTCTTTAGCTAAAAATTACATTTAATATCTAGTAAGCTCTGACTATTTAGTTCCAATGTGGGTATGTTGGTAGCAAAAAAGAAAAATCTTCATAAAAAGAAGTTTCTTAAAAGTAATAAAAAATGAAATTTGTCACCGAGCTTTTGAGGAGAAGAGATAGTTAGCGTGATAATTTATTAATAGCCAATGAATTTCTTACTCTCATTACTCCGTACTTTTCTAATTTCTACTTTCCCTGGTTTTAATAGCAAGGAGAAAGGGTTTTAGTTTCTGGGATGAAGTTTCAAACCCATCAAGTAAATAGCTTCAGAGAAAGGCCCTGACGAGATCACAGCCCTCTCAATATCTTCCCGATCAAGCCCTTCTATAGAGATCCCTTACCTTTGATAAGCTCCTAATGCTTAACTATCTCAGCATGATTCTTAACCCTATCCATTTGGCATATATATATATATATAT
>KZ651410.1:551486-581687 GCA_001010745.2 Gerris buenoi
AAATAATAGTTTTCACTATTTTCACCAATAATAAGTGAACTATGATCAATCACTGAGTCATGATGACAAAAGTGGTCACAAAAGGTCGCATTCAATTTTTTTTATGAACAACAATTAATTAAATTTTTATCACTACGAGTTTGATTATGATAAATTGTTTTTTTCTGGAAAAGTTTATTATTGTATTAAGGTTGTATTTGTAGTTTATTATAGTGGTTCTGTTAAATTGTGTAATTAAGAGTCTTTATCTAGAATTATTATGAGTAGGAGTTAATCATAAACCGTTCGATCGAATATACTTCAGTTGTCTTGTTAAGGTTCGATGGTAATATTTCCTTTAACAACTTACTTTTTGTAGTTGTCCGATCGACTTCGGTTTATCCTTATACTTTGATTATCCTTTTTTACTTTTTTTAAGATTTTTTTTTTTTTTTACGATTTTTTTTTTTCAAATTTTCGATTTTCAATTGTTATGGAGAGAAAATAAAAGTATATTTTCAAATGAAATATAGATTAAAGGGTCTAGTGAAGGGCTACAAGGCCCTTGTGGAGGAACAAGTGTCGAAATACAGACCCCCATCCCCTTTTTTTTCCTTCATCTTATCATCAAAGCTCCTTGAACTGCACAGTTCAGTATTCTTTAAGTCAAATTATTTAAAAATTATTTATTTTTAAAAAAAGTTGTTTTTCTTTTTCAATGCATTTTAATGAAACTTATTGTAGGATACAATTAAATATTATTTCATATTTAGTAGAAAACAAAATGTTTATTTGTTAATGTGTGTGTTTATTACAAGGGGAAAAAACATTTAATTTCCATTTTATTATTGATTTTTTTTTTTGAATTTTCCTTTAAAAATTTCTATCATATGCCACTTTTTTTATTGTTTTATTTTTTTCAAAAGCCCATTGCCAAGCTATGTCCAGCAGACGAACTAAGCCCAACCCATATTCTTAAAAGGCCCTAAATTAACTTGTACACAAAATTCTAGCTTGATATTACTCACACACTATTTAGCACGCTATCTCCTAGACTATTAATTTATTTTCTATAACATNTATTATTATTATTAGCTGGTCATTTATATTACTAAACTGGTTTATTCAACTGATATTTTTATGATATAAGTATTATATAAGAAATGCTTAATAAAAATAATAGTTTTCACTATTTTCACCAATAATAAGTGAACTATGATCAATCACTGAGTCATGATGACAAAAGTGGTCACAAAAGGTCGCATTCAATTTTTTTTATGAACAACAATTAATTAAATTTTTATCACTACGAGTTTGATTATGATAAATTGTTTTTTTCTGGAAAAGTTTATTATTGTATTAAGGTTGTATTTGTAGTTTATTATAGTGGTTCTGTTAAATTGTGTAATTAAGAGTCTTTATCTAGAATTATTATGAGTAGGAGTTAATCATAAACCGTTCGATCGAATATACTTCAGTTGTCTTGTTAAGGTTCAATGGTAATATTTCCTTTAACAACTTACTTTTTGTAGTTGTCCGATCGACTTCGGTTTATCCTTATACTTTGATTATCCTTTTTTACTTTTTTTAAGATTTTTTTTTTTTTTTTACGATTTTTTTTTTCAAATTTTCGATTTTCAATTGTTCTATTAAGTAAGAATACACATGAAACGTTCACTTAAGATCTTATATGAAATGTTGGAATAAGGGGGTAGTACGGGTGGGTAATGCGCATGGAATACAACCCTTCGAACTTCAGCCCAAACTATAAAAGAACAATTAGGGTCTAAACACACTACAGACTAAAGTATCGGCCGATGTTTTAATCTGGTTGGTTCACATCCGCACATACTAGGCAAACTAAAGTATTTGATTGGCTTTTTATGTGCAGACTGTCCAATATAATTTGCCGGTTGCTTTCACACAGTTACGGTTTAAACTGCATTAGATTACAACTTTTAATTCCTTGGTACATCAAAATATTAGTACTACAAGAGCAGCTATTCTATTATTGGTATTATTATAAAACGAAGAAGAGGAAAGATGATAAAGAGAATTCGTGAATAGGTGCTTCATATAGCTGTGATAGATGGTTGCTTGGAAAGTTTTTCTTGCTCCATCCTAAACTGACTAATTATTCGAAATCTTATTTCGCATATTATTGAATGAGCATAACCAGTTTCATTAAACTTGTTTTATTAACTGGACGATCAATAGCTAGGATGTAAATTTAAAACTTGAAAAAAGTATTGTATCTGGTGAGGAGAGGTGAAACCGATAGTCGGCTAGTATGTGCTCTTGCACTGTACACCATAATAAATAAGCAGTCGGTCGATATTTGGCCAACTTAATAATTGAAAAGGAATCGGGAAGCACATCCAACTTTAATCGGCCGGCTAGAATCGCTAGGTGTGCGCATTCACGTAAGTATTGCACCAATTAAGGAAATAATAACAAAAGGAATGATAACAGTTCGGAGTGTTTCCAATTCCAGCGGATATGAAACTGTTAATAGATAACGCAGTTTTATAGAATAGATACAATGTATTATTAAACATATTATTATCGATGATATTTTGGATTATCATGCTATAAGAGTGTACTTTGACATTTTCTGTAGCATTGTTATATTACCTTCTCGGTATTGCGTAATATATTCCATTCTATTTAGAAGAAGGTATATCCACCCTTTTATATACAATATTCAATAAGGCTGATGGTCCATTATCATCTACCTGTTCTTTGACTCAATCAGATCATCTCTCCTGTGCATAGAAGTGATAATATCCTTTAGTCTAAATTTAATGATAAGATAAAGGGATATTTATGTTTAAATGCACAGGAAGGATGACGTTCTTTCGTCTAACTGCAGTTTAGTCAATATAAATTTATTATCTTTGTTTCAATTAATATTTTTAATTCGAATAATTAAGCGCTATTTTTTTTTTTATTATTCTAAAGGTTCGATTTATGGATTGTGTTTTTTAGTTCTCTAGTTCTATCTTTCTAGTTTTCTAGTTCTATCTTCTGCCAAACCATCAATGTTAAAATTAAAGGGGGTTGTTAAATAAAAATTTAACGATTCGACCAATTTTATATTTCATCTACTGGTACTTTAATCTAATAAAATATTAACTATCTATTAAAGACCTATTAGTATAGTACGATGGTTGGTAGCAAGGAAAATGAAATGTGGGAAACATAATGTTAAAGAAAAGTTTTATTTATCACAATATTTATTGTACTTGCACATTGGTCATAAAGAAAGTTGATAGAAGGAATATTGAAGAAATTATATAACCTAGTTTTCTTAGTGTTCTAAAAATCGAATAAATCCAGTTGTTCTAACCATTAGTTTTTAAAATTTTTCGTTATTTACTAACCTTGTGATTATATCGAATGCCCAGGCTGGCTGATCCATTGGAACCATGTGACCTGCTTTTCTCACTAAAATTTCCGTAAGGGATCCATTACAGTTTTTCGGCTCAACAGTTCTCGAGTAACCGGCAAGCTGTTTATTGACTAACCATTGTTTTCTGGGAGTTTTCATGTATTCATCATGGCCGCACCAATCAAAATTCCTCAAAAAATTAACTGTCAGTGGATAAGCGACTATTATATCAAACTGTCCATTGTATACAATGACTCTGTAATTGTCAGCTACAATTTTAAACCAGGGAGCTATTGTTTTCATTATATCTGACGATAATTTGTTGCCTACCTCATCACTACTACTGCTGTATGAAATATTGCCTACATGAATTCTTTTCTTCATCCGCTCTTGTTCAAATAGTTTCGCTATACCATCGTCTGATCCAGCGTCCGACGGATCGACATAGTTGTAGTAAGCATCGATTCCAGTTACATTTGACATTAACGAACCTTTACCTTGGCTGATAAGTATGTTGGTGGCATCGTTAGCTTGGTCGTATTTACCTTCAACAATCAAGTTTTTGATGTAGTTCTCTGCTATTTCAAATTTGTCTTTGATATCTTTGTCGATCAATCCGATTTGATATAAATATTCCCCATACCCGAACATGTTTATAGGATCTGAAAACCCGTCGCCGCTAGCTATACCTTTTAAATTTATTTTTAATTTAGCTGACGGATTGTTTTCATGAATGGTATAAGCCATCACGGGTACGTATTTACCAGCGTACGATTCACCTGTGATATAGAGATCATTACCTTGCAAATGAGGAAACAGAGTAAAGAATTGAAGTATAGTCGTGTAGAGATCGTTGCCGACTTGCTTCTGGTTTGTGACGAATCCGTCTGGAGAATTGGTAAAACTAAATCCGGTTCCGACTGGATTGTCGATGAAAATTAAGTTGCTGACGTTCGACCAAGAGTAATCCCTTTTCACAATGCGATCGCCCTTCAACATCAGAGGACCGTTTTCGTAGAACAATCCGAACATAGAAGAGGCTCCGGGTCCACCTTGTAACCAAATCACTACCGGAGCTTTGACGTCCTTCGACGGAAAATACCAGAAAAACATGTTAGAATCATATTTAGGATCCACCGTGAAGTATCCAGAGTAACTTTCGACACCATCCACTAAAGGTTCGACCCTCGCCGCACTTTGGCCACCTAAAATGTCACCTCTCTCTAAATACTTGGTCAATATTAGTGGTTCGTCATAATTTTGAGCTGAAGTCTTAAAAAACGATACTATTAATGCTAAACTAAATGCAAGATATATACGCTTCATTATTTAAACTACTCATCCAATCTGTTAACTAAACACTAATAAAATATTTTTTATTTTTGTCTTTCTTAACTTATCTCCGCCGTAGACATAAAATAAATATCTTTATCAATAATGAGGTTTTATAAAAAAAAAAAAAAAAAATCTATATCAAATTCCTCATGTAATAAAAACACTCGTAACAATTGCACCGATCTATCATTATCTGGCAGGCAAACGGCAACCTGTATAATACACTAATCTCTCTCAATGGAAAATATTTAAATATTATAAATATTTCTAATGAGAGAATTAGGTAATGAATAGTGCACACACCCACACTTATCACGAGAGTTCGAATTTTACATATCATGTTTTATAACCCCATGTGATTTTTCTGCACGAATTATAAAATCCCACAATTCAATTCAATTACGCATTTCGAAGACTTTCCAAATATTAAATAAGTGGAGACTCGTGGTATATAATAGAGCTGTCTAAGGCCGTAGCTCTCCTCGAGGAACTTATGAAGAAGAGAGTTTGGTCAGGTCCTATTGTGAAAAGATTTACTTAAAAATAGACGCAGTTCTCCTACCTAATCTGGGCTGGATACTGTAGAAAGTGTCACCCAAATCCTGGAAGGGTTACAGTTGAGAGATGATATAAAGATCTGGACGCCAGCCCTTATATTCGAGTAGTTGCAGTTTAGTCAATATAAATTTATTATCTTTGTTTCAATTAATATTTTTAATTCGAATAATTAAGCGCTATTATTTTTTTTTTATTATTCTAAAGGTTCGATTTATGGATTGTGTTTTTTAGTTCTCTAGTTCTATCTTTCTAGTTTTCTAGTTCTATCTTCTGCCAAACCATCAATGTTAAAATTAAAGGGGGTTGTTAAATAAAAATTTAACGATTCGACCAATTTTATATTTCATCTACTGGTACTTTAATCTAATAAAATATTAACTATCTATTAAAGACCTATTAGTATAGTACGATGGTTGGTAGCAAGGAAAATGAAATGTGGGAAACATAATGTTAAAGAAAAGTTTTATTTATCACAATATTTATTGTACTTGCACATTGGTCATAAAGAAAGTTGATAGAAGGAATATTGAAGAAATTATATAACCTAGTTTTCTTAGTGTAAAAATCGAATAAATCCAGTTGTTCTAACCATTAGTTTTTAAAATTTTTCGTTATTTACTAACCTTGTGATTATATCGAATGCCCAGGCTGGCTGATCCATTGGAACCATGTGACCTGCTTTTCTCACTAAAATTTCCGTAAGGGATCCATTACAGTTTTTCGGCTCAACAGTTCTCGAGTAACCGGCAAGCTGTTTATTGANATACTTTGAAATGGTCCTGTGCGTCCGCTGGCGTATTTTAAAAGAAATTTAGATAATTTAAAGCAGGTATTAATGGTACAAACAAACTCATTTTAACTATCTGGTTTGTGTACACATGTACACATGTATGCTATACCTACCAGTTAATATAATTGTATTCCTGTTAATATAATTGTGTATGTACACATGTATGCTATATCTACCAGTTAATATAATTGTATTCCTACCCGTTAACATAATATAATTAATTTTAGAATTAAATGATATTCAATAATTCTAGGTTTTTGGGTAATTCAAACACCCGTTTTGCACTTTACACAACACTTTTTAAAATCTATAGCTGCCAATCGAACTTTTTATATTAGGAATTACTGCATATTTGAGTGCAAATATTTGGGATAATGGCATATTTTGAGGTTTGTGTGTACTTATTGATCCGAACTCTACTTATCACATATGGCATTGTAATGTTACAAAAAAAAAGATTACTGTTCATGTCTTTTTTTTAGTTGCATTTTTTGTGATTTATTCAAATCGAAATTGCAATAAATTTAACAACATCATCAATTTACTAAAATCAATTAAATTTATAGAACACTTATTTTTACAACAACGCTGTCCTAACTTAGTGATGTAAAATTTAATTTTTGAAAGTAGAACAAATCCATAAGATTTCAAGCTTGTGAAGAAGTCTTATTTTTTTAAATTATCTCTTCTGGCCTATTGATTTTCTCTTGCAGTTTTTTCATTTTTTTACGAGAAACCTTATTTTAAGATTTTTATTTTTACTTCATATTTTATCACGGTGCTATTTCTATTCTGTAAGTGAAATAGTGAGAAATTATCTCCTTTTTTTGTTCTAGTCTCGGCTCCCATATACAGTTATCTGCTTTTTATAAATCAAATCAACTGGGTCGAAATTAGATTTTTCTGCCTGGAGGGTAAATGTTGAGAGTAATAGGCATCGTACATTACATCTTTGTCATTTTATATAAAATAAAAGAATGAACCACAAATATAATTTTAGTTGGTTATTTCGAAAATAATATTCGATAATAACACTTATTTCTAGAGTTAACTGAGTCAAGTGACTTTTATGTCATGTTGTCTTTTGTTGTCATGTTGTCTTGTGCCTCTGTATAAAGCTAACATAATCTTATCATGGGTTCTTCCCGAATAAACTCTCCTAATCATAGCAAGTACGTTTATCTTGACTTTCTAGAGTTTTGTTTTAGCCTCTAGAGAATTTGAGAAATCCTAATTTTGTTATTTTAAAACATTTTAGTTTAAGTAATGTAAGTTTGGACAATAAGACATTTTTATCGTTATCTCTAAGAAACTTTGTAATGAATCTAAAAGAAATTTAGGAGTATTTTATTTTAATTTGTGAAAAGAAAGAAAACAGCTTTAGCTTGACATTTGAATAATGAATAATAATATATTACAATTACAGTTCGAAGCATTTTTCTATAAATTAAACAGTACGTAAATACAACATTTATTAATGACTATAGCTAAAGAGCAATGTAAGTTAAATTACCTAATTGATTTTTAATAAAATGTTATATTAAAATCAAATTATAATTACTATTTACAAAGGGAGACAGACAGAGAAAAATAGAGCTGAAGCCTATTTTTCTCTGACTCCCGTTGTAAATAGTAATTATAATTTGATTTAAATTTAAACGTTCCGTAGTATGAATACTACCAAAAACTTATAAAAATTAAAATTTTATATTCTTTCAAACAAAACAATTGTTTATAGTCTTTTATGTGTTCTAATATTCTTAGTGCCTTAGTGTANCACTACAAAGGGGCTAAAATTAAATGCAGTGTTGTATACAAAAGGAGTTATTGTATCTTAATTCAGATTAAAGGCCAAACTATAAGTGAAAAAGAAATTGATTAAAATTACATTTCTTTAGGTGTTCAGCTATTTTGGATATTAATAGGTTGTAGGTTGTTGAAGATAGCTCTGAGTTCAACGTATTACCAAACAATTAATTTGTTTATTTAACGAATGATAACGTAATGTGAAAACAACAATTTTGTCAATTTGTTTTGATTTCGACTTCTTATGTAAACATAACCATGTATTAACACATAATCTGGTGGATATATTAAAATCAATCTTAAGTTATAATGTCCATATTAAGTTAGTGATGTATCACTAACTTAATATCGAATTTTTTGTTATTACACAACAAATAAGGTTATAGATTCACGTGAAAAAGTGCATGCGCATCTTCTTATCAAATTTGGATGTATTATCACGTGAAAAGGAAAGTTTCAAAGCTACAGAATCGACCTCCTTATCACTTAAGCATCAGTGTAGGGTGTTACGTAAGTAGGGGTGTTACTGTATAGTTGCAATATTCAAATTATTTGAAAACTTGTTTGTTTAATATTATCATCTTTAAGTATTTCCTTAATTATAATTATATTTTTTATTACCTCTATATTTTGTTTTTCTAATTTTGTTTTTTGTTGTGACGCTAAAAGGTAAAATTTTATAAGGTCGGTCTGGTTTATAGAGGGGTGTTAGAAATACTGTGGTAGTGGTGGGAGCTTGTATATAAATTAACTGTTTTTCCATGGTAAGGCCTTCAGACCTGGTCTGGCCAATGTAAACCCAGCCCATGGTTTATGTTATGCCATCAGTCAAACTGGTTACACGATCTATTAATATTACAATATCTGGCTCCAACCCCCCCCCCCCCAAGCCTTGACACCTGAGTTTTACTAATTGCTTATTTCTTCAACCCTCTGCTGTAGTCATCAATTTTTCGAACCTTTACTGGAAAATATGAAGAGCAAATTGCTTTATTTTTATAAATATAATAATTCAGAAATTACTATAAGAAGAAAATGAATTCACTAACGCTTCAATGCATAAAATAGTGAGAGGACTTAAACTCATTTATTATTAGCTATATAAACTATCTTTGAACGAGAAATAAATAAATCTGGGGGCACGGCAGTGCCCCCAGAACTAAAACTAATTTTAATTTAAAGTTCATGACAAACTGAACCAGAAATATAAATTTTACACCTCTATCCATGGTAGTTCATAAGATATATGAGCCTGCATTTTTTTTATTTTGTCTCTGACTGACTGACTCACTTATTATAATTCTAAGGCATTTCAACTTGAAACAATCATTTAAACTTGAAATTTTGTATATAGGTATAGTTTATTGTACAAATAAAGGAAAAATTAAAAAATCTAGTTTTTTACACTACAAAGGGGCTAAAATTAAATGCAGTGTTGTATACAAAAGGAGTTATTGTATCTTAATTCAGATTAAAGGCCAAACTATAAGTGAAAAAGAAATTGATTAAAATTACATTTCTTTAGGTGTTACTTTTATGTCATGTTGTCTTGTGCCTCTGTATAAAGCTAACATAATCTTATCATGGGTTCTTCCCGAATAAACTCTCCTAATCATAGCAAGTACGTTTATCTTGACTTTCTAGAGTTTTGTTTTAGCCTCTAGAGAATTTGAGAAATCCTAATTTTGTTATTTTAAAACATTTTAGTTTAAGTAATGTAAGTTTGGACAATAAGACATTTTTATCGTTATCTCTAAGAAACTTTGTAATGAATCTAAAAGAAATTTAGGAGTATTTTATTTTAATTTGTGAAAAGAAAGAAAACAGCTTTAGCTTGACATTTGAATAATGAATATAATATATTACAATTACAGTTCGAAGCATTTTTCTATAAATTAAACAGTACGTAAATACAACATTTATTAATGACTATAGCTAAAGAGCAATGTAAGTTAAATTAGCTAATTGATTTTTAATAAAATGTTATATTAAAATCAAATTATAATTACTATTTACAAAGGGAGACAGACAGAAAAAAATAGAGCTAAGTCTATTTTTCTCTGACTCCCGTTGTAAATAGTAATTATAATTTGATTTAAATTTAANCAGTTTTTTTTTTATTATTATTAAATTAGTCTGCTCGAGTTCGCCTATGATATAAATTGATTTATTAAAAGTATATTCAATTATAAAATTAGTTATTGAGGTGATAATTTGATAACTGAAAATCCTCGTTTTTAATTCGATTATTCAAAGTCAGAAATATGCGCCACCGTGTTGTTTTTTATAGTTATTTATATATTCTTGAATAATCGTATTCTACAGGTAAAATACGTGTTTTTTTTTTGTTTTTTTTTTTTTATAATACTATTCTGAACTTTACGATACATTTGATCTTTATATAAATTTAATCTCATTACAATATTCCACTGATTTTTTATGCATTTTCATTTAAACATTAGATTTTTGAAGGAAAATAATCTAAAATCCGGTTTCGTTAGGGTCAACATATTTCACTCTCAGTATGCTAAGTTTTATTTTTATATAACCTCAAAAATATGAACTGACAATACAATGGGTTTTATATTGTATATGGATTTTAAATTACGTAAGGATTCTAATATGCAATTTATATTTATACATTAGTACGACTATTTTTCTGATACGAGTTGTTATTATTGTTTATATAGTGATGATTTTTGAGTTGATTATTTCATGAAGAATATGCATTTGTTCAGATTCTAGTTATTTGCGAATTTTTAGCTCAAAAAATTGATGGAAATCTTTATGAGAGGAGGGTTAAGAGTTAACATGGAGAAGACCAAGTATCTGGTGGTTGGAGGGAAGACCAAAGATCATTACTCAAGGTGTCATTGAAGCAGCAGATTCTTTCAAATACCTTGGTCTATAATCCATGTGTAGGGTATGTGTCAGATTGATTTAAGCACCCGAGTTATTCAAGCTCGCAAGGCTACAGCTATGCTGAATAGAGTTCTGTAGTCGTTCGACAGGAAGAAGCACAAAAAAGAATGTTCTGGCCAAATATTTGTGAGAGTGTTTGAAAACTATGGAGCAGAAGTGTGGACACTGGCGGAACGATAGAAGGTTCGAATTAGTGCTGTGGATATGAATGGGCTGAGAAGAGGTGTACAGATATCCAGTTTAGAAATTGACAGGAAAGAGAAGATAGCAATATTTATTATTTGAATTAAGTTTGTGGTGGTGTGTATTTGCCAAGTTAGAAAATGTTTTTAAATTTAAACGTGTAGAGTGATTAGGGTAAGAGAATAGAGAGAGGGCAGACACATCATGTACTTGCACTAGATAAATTAGACCTAAACCTCGGACAGTGGGAGGCTAAACCTATATCTCACAACTTTTAGCGTGAGACAGCTTATTTTTTTACACAAGTTTTTTTGTTGAGATTGATTTTATTTTTTAAAAGGAGTTATTGTATCTTAATTCAGATTAAAGGCCAANTGACATTTTGATGGATTTTCACGTTTTGAGATCCTGAGAACAAAAGAAAATTTTTAAGAAAATCGATTGCCATTGTTTTATCTAAATGAATTTATTACTGATTTTTTCTATTACTCAATAATGCTTAATACTGTTCTATTAAATCATTACTGAACATTTCTCAATTCTACGTTTCTAATAGTACTTTCACACATTATAATATATTATCGGTGCTTATTTCATATAAATTTTGATATTTTAAACTTAAATAAAGCTTGAATTTAAGGCTGTTATAAACAACAATTTAAGAATATAATCCTTCACATATATACCAGTAAAATTAGATATTTAATTTGCAGAACATGATGTAGTTCTGATCTTTTTATATGTTCTTAGGACCAGATAAGGTTGTGTGTTCCTAAGTTTGCAGCTGCGAAAAACCTGTTCACTGCGTAATACGTGAAAAACTAAAATATTGTCGGACTCTTCTCAGTTTTGGCAATATATGTATTTTGTAATATATGTGTTTTTCGAATTTAGTTGGTAGTGCTATGTTTGAAAGTGCAATAAATTTTTATAACAGCAGCTCTGTACATATAGTATATACAATTGTTAGAGATATGACTTCCAAAATTGACATGTTTTCAAAAAAAAAAAAAATTTTTTTAGGTTTTGCTCTCGTTTCCTGCCTGAGGTCAATGAGAGAGTGGAACCTGCAGGATAGAGTCTGGGAGGACCGCCAAGACCAAGAGTGGAATTTTGGAATTACGGGATACCTCTGACAAGTTGAGAAGCCCTATAAAGTTAGTAGCTCGTAAAACATACTATAGGATACATGTTTGTATATCTATATGAAAATAAATTAGGTCGCGCATCATTAATGTTCTTTTCTTTTGAATAATCCATTATACATAGAATGTGTCTGTTTAATATTATATTACTCTTCATAGTTTCTTTTTTAAGATATACTATATTATTTTTATGTGGCAGTGTTTAGAATCTTATTTATCTTATTCCAAGTCCTCGGTGCTTCTTTACTTTTTTTGTAATTATAATTTATTACGTTTAAAATTGTTGGCACTTAATCATGCTTATTTATGCCGTCATTTCATTGTTATCCAGAGGTAGGATTTTCTCTGAAAAATTTTTCGGTAAAAATAAGATTATTTCTACCCTTTAACCCTTTCTACTTATTTGCATCTAATTTGATATAGTAGTGCGATTTTTTTGCACCCAGCGTAAGAAGTTAAGAAAATATGGTTGAAGGACTACCCTTTTTCTTTCTCACTATGTTGGGGGAGCAAAAACGGGATTACTCAGGTAACAAAGATAGAGAAAAAAGCTTCCATTTGGCTTTGGCTTCGTAAAATATTTAGCCGGCAAATGAACTTAGAGTTGGTCTTGGTCGAACAAACAGTGAAACCTAAAAATCCCGGTTGCCCTCCTTTCGGTAAGTAACTGGGAAGTTATTCGCTCCTTCTCCCTCCTCTATTTCTACGCCCTTTTCTCTGCCAACTAACCTTCGNTATCTCTTTTGGTTCAAAAGTTATTGGAACCGTACAGAGTGACAGACAGACACAGGAACGAAACTATAAGGGTTTTTTTTTGGTTTTACTAACGAAACCCTAAAAAGAGAAAAAATCGGAAAAATGGGTTTTCAAGAAATTATCCAAAACCACTCCTAATTACAAGTGTGGGCATTCGACGAATAAAAAATTCATAGAATTATGTTTAAAGGTGGAAAATTATAATTTAATTCTTATTAAAAAAAAACCTTAGCAATCAATAATTGAAAACACTTAATGTTTTGGTTTTTTCAAGAGGCTGATAAATGTGTACATTTCTACTCTAATAACAATAAGTTATAATTTCTTAAGTGTTTGTGTTATTCTAAAGGCGTTTGAAATCAGCTTTGAATGATACAGTTGTGGTTATAATAGGATTTAGGAGTTGGTCATTAAACATGCATTGGTGTGATCAATACAATGGAATATACACCTTGGGGATTGTGCTATTAATTTCAGTGTTTAGTTTCAGTGTATACTGTAATGCTGTGTGCGAATAATTCCTCAATGTCTGGAGAATTTGACCTTTGATTTTTTTAACTTAAAATGCTTGTTTTAGAATTTATTATTACAAGGGCCAAATTGTTGAAATTGTGTTGAGATCACTATATTTTTCCGTTGTTCACTTCAAAACGTTAATTACTGCAAAGTTTAATGTTTTCTTTTGATTCAAAAGTTATTGGAACTGTTCAGAGTGACAGACAAACACAATTTTTTACTTTCTCATATAAAGAGAAAGTATTGTGATGGCGCGAAAATTTGATTTTGACATTTTGATGGATTTTCACGTTTTGAGATCCTGAGTCCAAAAAAGTGGTTTTTAAAAAATGTCTGTCTGCCTGTCGTCTGTGCAGAGGCCTGGAGCCTAAACTACTGAGCCAATTTTGACGAAATTTCGCATACATGTTCAAAAAAAATTATACCCCGTGGCAAAATCGAGAAATAAATTTTATCTCCAATTTTGGGGTTGTTCCTTCCCAACTTTTGAAAAACGTTGAAAAAATTATTTCTTGAAAACAGTTCCGACGATTTTGATTAAAAAATTTTATAATGTAGTCCATTTAAATAAGAATCTAACGATATAAGCCGTTTTCCCGGGAAAAAATCTAGTTCCTGAGGAAATAGCTTAAAACGCGAACAGAGAGAGAGCCCGGGTTCATTCCCCTGCCAGAGAGACGTTATTTTTTTGGTAAATTTTGATGAAATGTTCAGTAATAATTAAATGTACATACGAAAACTAATAAATGGAAAACACTGGGTTAAGTAATTATGATCTCGTATATGAGATAGTTTGTCTGAGTTGTCTCTGATCGACTTTTTATATTCTTGATAACGAAACCCTAAAAAATGAATAATCAGTACAGTGTTAGCTTTCTTCGTATTATATAAATATTTAATTGATTTATTTCATGTTGATGTTAAAACATGAATTAAGTTGATTAATCACACGTTAATATTTATACGATTAAAACATTAATGTTTAGTAATTCAACAAATTAGTGCTGGAAGACACATGTTTGCAAAGAATTGCGAAACATAAATAGCTTCGCGTGCTGTTGCCTCAATAAATGATTGCCTTTAAACATGGAAATTAAATTACAAATAGCTAAATAATTGAACAATTTGTATAACTGTAGGTTGTTATTTATGTATGGTTTATTAATTATGTTTTTTTTATCTTGTTTGTTCCAGGTGAGTGGAGACCATAAAATAAAAACTCTATGTTCAGTACTCTAGTTTATGGATATTATAATTGATTATTTTCTTAACTGGTATTTATAAATTTTAAATTATATTCTATTATTTTAATGTTAAAAGAGAAACAATATCAAGTTTTTAATTATATTTAATTAAACATATAATAATTAATAATAATAATCAAGTTAATGATGTATAATTAATTATATAATAATTAATAATATAATAACAATGTTAATTAATGGAATTTTAATTATACTGCAATACTAAATTCAATATTGTGTTTTGATATGATATTTATGTATTATAATAAATTTGGACTTTGTAAGAAATAGTTTAGTACTATTAATAAATACTAAATTTGTGATAAACAGGATTTACGGTAACAATTATATTTCTATTACTAACTTTTTTTGGGGGCGGGGGGTAGAGGGAGTTGACATTATTCATTAAAGCAAATTATTATCATAAACTGATTTAAATATAGATAGAGGATAGCTTTTTATATTAAATAATTTTTGGAACGAAGTTCCTTATGGCATGTTCTGGAGCCCGGGAGTGAATCCGAAAAAACGACCAAAATCACCGTCACGCAAAATCCGTCACAAAATCTACAGATGACGATAAATTGAGTAAAAGTAGGTAGAAAACAGTCCTATTTCAATCTAAACTCCTTTAACAAACATACTCTTTCAATATAAACTCATCATGATCAACTTTTTTCTTATATTCAATATATATTTATAGTAAGACGCTTGCTTTAATTATACAAATAATGATTTTCTTTTAATTTTGCCTTCAAAATTCAAAAGTTAACAGTTCGTTACTTTTAATTTTGTATCTTTTCTATCTCCGCCATGTATAAGTAGTTAGCAATGTATACGTACTTAGCAGTGAGATTTTATAATTTATATTTCATGAAAATATAAGGAACTTTGTTCCTACCTGATGTCCCGCAACCCCACGTGTATTTTTTATTTTTATTAGTAAAGAAGATAAATAGAAGTCGTATATTGGAGAACTTCGTTGACTTTTATTCATGTCTCTATCTTTAAGTTACTGGGGAGTTAAAATCAAACGGGAGGTCACTTCGTTTTTTTCTTTTAGTACTATACTTCGCCACAATATGGTTAGGGCGCTACTATAACCAATAAGTGATTGCAGCGGTTGTGTTGTTTGTTCTTGGGTTATGTCAAATCAGTTTGTAATAAAATAGACTTTCAAAATACTTTTTATTTATTAATTCTATATTTTATCACTTTTTGTGAACCCAAAAACATGTCCAATATTCATGATTAAATGTTATCCCATGAAGTGAAGAATTATTTTATACTTTTCTTTAACAACGCACATTATTCTAAACATTTCGGAGATTCCAATTTGGGAAGGGAGCAAGTTATTGCTTTAGCTTCAAGTCTGTTTGAACCCTACATGCAGCTGTGATTTCTGATATGATTTAATCTGAAGTTGAGAGTGCGTTTGCCATCGCTAAAACTGAGAGTTTTGGCTGTTTCCCAGTTACTCGAGTCTTAAAATTAATTAAATACGAGATGACGGTGGTGGCGAGTAGACTCTGCCTCAAGAAATTATGAAATTAATCGTTAGCTAAACCAATCCCCCCCTTTCCCCAGTCAAACTGAACTTTAGAAGGCTTCCCACAAACTTTTACCTTCAAAGTGAATTTAAAGTTTTGTGCCTGCTCTTTTGTGGTAAGACATTTTTGGGCTACCTAACTTTTTGATTACTTTTATACAGATATCTTTTTAAGATTAAATTCAATTAACTGTTATAAGTTTATGTTAAATTCTGTTGTTAAGGTAATATTTTGATTAAATAAAAAATCTGTTTGAAGTAAAACATGTTTAAAAGTTTTTTACATATACATTATGTATATTGTATTATATCGTCGTTGTTCTTATCATACGTAGTTGTACTAAAAAAAAAAAATCATTTCTCCGTCTAATTATGAAGAAATACAAAAATCAGATTCATTTATTACTTCTTTATATTTGTAGTATTTTTAGAGAAAGAATTGTGATAATGCGAATATTTGATTTTGAGGTTTTGACTGAATTGCACGTTTATGAGCCCACAGAATCTGTAAGTCTTCTGTGCAGACGCTTAGGTTTAAGGCTCAACTACTATGCCGTTTTCATGAAATTTTAGCATACCTATATGCTAAAAAAGTCATATAATCGTTCTGAAGAATGAACAACTTTTTATGTCTCCGCCTTCAAAAATTCCAATACACACATCCGTTTCAGACTTCAGGGAAAATTTGTGATTTTGAGACCGTCTACCCGTCGCTCAATTTTTACGAACCAACATGTCTTAAAAACTATTTGTCCGATTTAAATGAAATTTTGATGGTAGCCCATAATTATCCTATAGTTGGCCGTATTTATAGGTCAACCTTTTGCGCTCATTTATTTCTCTTCCACGTGCGCTCAAACAAACAATTTATTTACACCTATATCTTCAAAATGACTCATCTGATCTGTATGAGATTTGCATGGTTTGTCGAAAGTAGTCCGTAGAAAGCTCCAGATTAATTTCACAGTTTAAACTATTTTCATTTTGAGAAATTGATACTTTAATTCATGTAAAAAATCAAAGCAATAACAAATTGAAAAAATGGAATGAATTGAATTTTTACAATAATTGGTTGTAGAAGCATAGAATCATTAAACTATACGAAATAGGACGTGAGGAAGCTATACATGCCCCAGAGTATTTTAGAATTATTAGACTGTTTTAGATTATCTTCGGTAAGCTCGGAAGTAATATTTATTTCTATCTGGTTTATAAATTGGGAAATAATGTAAATTTGTTGAATAATATGTTTTTTGGGTAGTTAATTATAATGTCATTCTTGGCTTCTACTCTTATTTTAAATTCGCAAAAAAGTTAAAGACAAAAAAATTCAAATACTAACGGATTAAGATTAAGTCAGGCTTTGCCATGATCCTCAAATTTCTCTTCATTTGTTTAAGCCGTCATCGTGATAAGAATGCATAACTCATATTAAGAAAATTTTAAATCTCCTCTATTTTGTTCTTAGTAGCCACATTTAGGAAAGGCAATTTTTACTTTGAAGTTTAAATTTTTGAATATTTTAAAGATGACTTTAAAATATTTTTACCTATTATTACTTTTTTTTGTCACACTTAAAATTAAACTTTTTCTGATCATTTAGATGAACATTGTATTTCATTAAAAAAATCCATGATGTAATTCGTTTTAGATATGAGGGAACATTTTTGAAATCATGTCGGTCATTGATCGTTTAATATTTTTGGTAACCAAAATACTAAACACTTGTCCGAGTTTTATGAAAATTGAATAGTTGGTGATAATTACCACATTGTTGGTCCCATGTCAATCTAAAACTTCTGGGACCATTGGTTTCTCTTCAAACTTTTTTTTATGTCCATATATCTTTTCAAAAGTACATTGACGTTAAGTAAAATGATTAAATGAAGTTAAATGATTTCGAAAATATAGGCCTAATTTGATCCCCATGATAAGTTTAACCATCTGCGCTCATTAAATATTACTGAATTAAGACTAATTTTTGGAATTTAAAAATACCAAAAACAAATTGAACGTGAATGATTTAAAGAAAGGGATGTAAAAGTTCAAAGACAAAACTCCGTTTTAGACATAAGGGCATATATTTTTGTTTCGATTCTGTCTGTCGTTCAATTTTTGCGGACTAGCATCTCTGGAAAAATAATCGTCCGGAATCAAATTCAGATTTTTGTCGGTCATAATTAGCCCAATGTTGGTCCTATATAAGTTTCAACCTTCAGCGTCCATTTGTTTGTCTTTCACATGCGCACAAATATACATCTATTTTCACCTATATCTTCAAAATTATCTATATTTTTAATTAAATGTGGATGGTTAGTCGAAAGTAGCCCGCACACAGTCCCAGATTTCAAATGTCGGTGCTCTTTAAAGTTTGCTAAATTGATAATACATTTTTTTGCGTCCTGAAAGACTATTTTTCGAAACATTGGTATATCCAAAAAAGTTATTTTTATTTGTGTTTGATTCTTTTTTTGTCAGTGTTTATTTAATTCGCAGTCGATATCCACAAAGTCAAGAGTCATACTTGAGGATATCAGCAATCCAAAAGGCATTTGTCAGAGACTGACGATCACGTGAATACGTTCAATTGACGCTTATACAGCCCACTGCAGGGATGTCATGGAGGTAGCTTAAAGCTCTGGCACAAAGTAGAGTTTGTGGCCATTGGCTCTAAAGTGCAAGATATTTGTATCGTAGTTGTTAAAATTTATAAACAACAGTTAGTTCTGATGTTGTTACATCCTATTACAAATTATAGAAATTTTAATCTTTTAAGAGAGGATTATAGGATTTTAATACAATGACAGTGAATAACATGGTCTATAATATCCTTTCTAATAATGTCTACTACCTATGTATTACATTATGTACTTAGGAAATGGTTACTTTAACAACATACATGTTGGGTTATAATATGTAAAATGTTTAGAGGTACATGCGATTATTTTATAAGAGGTTTAAATTGAAATCTATAGAAATCATTTTCAGCTCTGTTATCCACTTTTAGGAAATTCGTGAAACAAGCTTAGGGAGAATTGATTTTGAAAAAACAAAAATCAAATAATAATATATGTATAGGATATTTGTTTATGTGAGTACTACAAAAATAGAAGTATATTTAAAGGGTGTATAAAAACCTTTCATTGTCGAGAGAATGATACCTGACCAGTCCATTGTTTAATAATTAATGGATCACGGTTGAAGTTTTTCAAATAAAAACAAAATAACGTAGAAAAATAATTCCTGTTAAGCTCGAATTCCCATCCACCTGACATTCGGGAGTTTATTTGTATGCAGTGCTTTTGTTTGTCTAAATGAAATTCATATTTTTCCCTGAAATTTGATTGTTTCAATTGTAATCTGTCTTGTTGAAAGGATGAGACAGAGACGTCCAAACATTTTAGTCGAATTTGTCATTCGTTTTTATATTGCGGATTTTTCCGTTGTTTTATATACGATCAACTCTACTTCAATTATTTATTGCAGGATAGGGTTGTCACTTAGATATTGGTTACGTAAAACCTTTTTCCTCTAAATCATTTTTCCTCTAACCATCACTGTATTCTTGGTCATTACTTTTAGTCGAGTGTGGTAACCATTCTGATACGCCAATCCCTGATATTTATGATTGCTATTTATGAATATCGTTTGACTAACGTCCTTTGACCTGGGCTCACCACACAAAATTTAAACAACAAAACAGACGCTACAGAATTTTACACAGACTTCTGCACCATACATCTCAACTCAGCACACATAACAAAGTACTTATTTATAACACCATAATTAAGCCCTTATATTCATATGGTATTGAACTCTTGGGTTTTACAAACCAATCCAACTCCTATTGTATCAAGTCCCTGTACAGTCAAAATCCTAAGAAGAACAGTCCACGTTCCTTTTCTACGTTTCTAACTTCACCCTTCACAACGACCTTTGTCCCCTTTGTCCATGACCTAGCCATATCTCGATACAAATCCTTCCATGTCTCCATATCCCGACACCATCCATAACCTGTCGTTACCATTCATTCCCGGAAATCCTCCTCAACATCTAAAGACAGTGGCCACGTGATTTATTGAGTGATGCCTAACTTCTAAATATAAGTAATAATTCAAGCTAGTATCTGTGAGTGCTGTTAATGGACAGTTCTTCACTTCAAGTTAATCATGTGATTGTAAAAACTTACATCATTATTGCTTATATAACATGAAATGTATGTAGTTGCAATCTTCTAATAAAAAACTAAACAAAAACAAGTGTCATAGTTAATGATAATAAGGTGTAGAGAGGGGTTGTAAAGTACCCTGAAAAACATCAACATCATGCAGCGTTGCAACAAGTATTATAAATTATAAATATATGACTGCTATATATATATATGCTAATATATATTCTGCTTGAAAAAAGTTAAATTGTTTTAAGGCCGGTTTAAATCATAGTTGAAATGCTATGTATGAAGTTTTATTAAAATCGATTCGTTAGAACATTAGAACAGATAGAAGATATTGTTAAAATGATATTTTCTCTTTTTGAGACGTTTCAATCCGATTGGGATGTTACAGTATCACTTCATAAAAGTGTCGCTGTGGGTTAGACTAAAAATATGTGTTTAAAAACACTTTTTTTCTCATCGAATAGATGAAGATAGAATTTTCTCCTTTCCTAAAATTCTAATTTTAAATTTAAAGCTCACGTTTACGCGAGCTTCGCAGGCGATGGATTGGATGGATTACACTATTCAGTGAACTTAGCCTGAGCATTGGTGAAAGGAACTTACATTCCAAATTTTATTTAAATCGCTCAACTTTTACTCAATTTATTGTCGGACCCGTAAACTTATCTAAAAAGACACGAACGTTTTGAAGTGTATTTTTGAATAATTTATTTGGAAAGAAGTTCTGAGTGTTATCGATTTGTAGGGCTCTGTGTGACATGTAATTTTGTCATACTTTTGAGGCTTAAAAGACATTATTGATGTTATCTTTTTAAAACTTCCCCAGTCTAATCACAAACATTGACTGACTTGAGGTGATGTGAAAGGTCAAGAGTCTAGGGTCCCTCTAACTACCGCTAACCACTACTACAAGGTTTTTAAGTAGTCATTACCAACAATGCAGCTTAATTTTCGACAATCTTACAGTAACTGCTATTTTCTGAAAGGCTAAGCTTTTGGCTTGAAGCCATTCATGCTTTAGTCGTTACAAAGCAACAGATTTAGATAAACCGCTCTGAGTTGTTAATAGAATCAGTAAATGTTATATTATTGTGTTAAACAACAGCAAGTCAGAAAAGAAAAGATTTTTGGGTTTTATATCGCCTTCTTGCTTATCACATTGTCACCACAATAAATTTACCTAACACCAAGATACTGCTTAAGTGAAAGAGCGCTTTTAGAAGGTTATCTGAGTTTAAGTCAAAGTTGAGTATCATCTTCAAAACTTATTCTGCCCAATTTAAGTGGAGAAATGTATTGCTGAACTGAATAACCGAATTGAGGAAATTCTAAGGTGATTATCTATACCATCATTGCTGATCATTTTTACCTTTGTAAGGTTAAAATATGCTGGCGATTCAGCACTATCCTTGCTGATCCTTTTTACCTATGTAAGGGTACGGTCACAGTGAACGCTGGTTCCGAATCAGGTTCAGACTCAGTAAACAAGCGCGAGAATTTAACAGTGTAGATACAGCAGGGTGGCCATAGTGGAAGCAGGCACCTTGTTGCGCTGGTTGTAAAGTTACAACTCCATTTTTAAATATGCTGAGCGATTATCTAGATTATCCTTGTTGATACCTTCTACCTATGTAAGGTTGAAATATGCTGGCGATTGTCTACACTCTCATTCTGATCCTTTCTATACCTATGTAAGGTGGAAATATGCTGACGATTGTCTACACTCTCCTTTCTTATCCTTTCTATACCTATGTAAGGTTGAAATATGCGGGTGATTGTCTTGTCTACACTATCCTTGCTGGTCCTTTCTACACCTATGTAAGGTTGAAATATGCTGACGATTGTCTACACTCTCCTTTCTGGTCGTTACTATACCTATTTAAGGTTGAAATATGCTGACGATTGTCTATATTATCCTTGATGATCCCTTCTATTTATGTAAGGTTGAAATATGCTGGCGATTGTCTATATTATCCTTGACGATCCCTTCTACCTATGTTTGGTTGAAATATGCTGGTGATTGTCTATATTATCCTTGATGATCCCTTCTATTTATGTAAGGTTGAAATATGCTGGCGATTGTCAATATTATCCTTGACGATCCCTTCTACCTATGTTTGGTTGAAATATGCTGGTGATTGTCTATATTATCCTTGATGATCCCTTCTATTTATGTAAGGTTGAAATATGCTGGCGATTACTATATTATACTTGATGATCCCTTCTATTTATTTAAGGTTGAAATATGCTGGCCATTGTCTATATTATCCTTGATGATCCCTTCTATTTATGTAAGGTTGAAATATGCTGGCGATTGTCTATATTATCCTTGACGATTCCTTCTACCTATGTTAGGTTGAAATATGCTGGCGATTGTCTATATTATCCTTTATGATCCTTTCTACATATGTGACACCTTATTACTTATCATTACTTTAACTATGTATACATATTGAGCTATAATATATTATGTATCACATGTTTAGAGGCATAAAATAAAGCCCCACTTTTCTTATAGGATATTTTATTGAAATCGTTATTGTGATTACAATAGTCTCGTAGAAGAAACATAATTTTTAATTTTTTTATCGAATAGCACAAATTGCTCAACGAATTTATAATAAGACTGGGTTTAATAAGCAAATATGAAATTATAATCGGGATCAGTAGAAATTTGTAGTTTAGTTCGTACTCTTACTAGTATAAATCGATTAATTGCAATACTATTTACATAACAATACGTTATTATTCTAACATTAAATAATTTATCTCTTAAATTAGCTACACAATTAATTATTGAATACTTTGATTAAATCATATACAGTTAATAATTAACTTTTATAATGACTTGAAAATTTTAATGTTAATTGTTCAAGTTTGTCTTTATCTACATTTACAATTATTCCAACAGAAATCCATTATTTAACTGAGAGAAAAAAACATTGTTTGTTATACTTTCATAGCCGAAGATTTGAACTTTGCTATTCATTAAATAGGTTATTGTATTATTTGTTGTTGTAAGAATTTGGAATGGCAGTGTCACTGGATTGAAATAACTGGTGATGTGACGCATAAAAATGTCGCGTAGAAAAATTGGCACTCTTTTACTCTGTTACCCAGTATTTACCTTATTTATTTTGAATTTTTAAAAGAGCTTTAAAATGTTATCTAACATTTCGGCCCTATTGTATTATTAAACCATCATTGCATTTACTTGTCCTTTATTTCTAGTCATAAGTATCTATATTGGTTATTAGATAGGAGTTTCTTAATATAAGAAAAATCTGCATATCTCTATTATTAATATGCGTTCCATATATTTTATTAAAATAATATATTATTATTTTATCAAATAATTATAAATCTTTATCATTTCTAATCATCTAGCATAGTAATTGTATCTTAAAACAATTAATTTCTCAAGCATAGCATAATTTTCTTATAACATTACCCGTTACGTTTTCAGGTGTAAACTACCTTGAATGCTAATTTGATTGCATGAGATCTTAGCATGGAGATCTTTGACATAATTTTTATGAAAAAAGGTATTTTTATTTAATTTAAAACTTCTCTGTAAAAACTATATAAAGTTCAAAATTTAAATGAGTAATTTCAACAAGATAATATGTTAATTAAATTGATCTAGAATTGCTTTTCTTAGACTACCCTTGGTTTAGACTCAGTGAAAATTCATGTCTCCTTATTTCTATTTATTTCTCTTTAATTTGGTTTTGAAAGCGTAACTATTATAATATACTTGTTGTTCTAAAATGTAATTTAATGTTAGTTATTTAAACCATTATTCCATAGAAAATCAAATTAATTATTTAAATGAAAATCATTTCATTTGATCATTTATTTATATCGTTTAGAAACAGTAAAGTAAACTACAGTCTGTTCCAAACGAGAGTTAGTGCGTTGACAGCGCGGAAAAAACTAGTAAATGGGTGGGGAGCCAACGAGAGCTCAAGATTTGCCCTCTGGATTACCATATAAGAAGGTGAATGTAGTGGCTTTATTTTTTCCCTCACAGGTTGGCCAATNTTTACTCTGTTAACCAGTATTTACCTTACTTATTTTGAATTTTTAAAAGAGCTTTAAAATGTTATCTAACATTTCGGCCCTATTGTATTATTAAACCATCATTGCATTTACTTGTCCTTTATTTCTAGTCATAAGTATCTATATTGGTTATTAGATAGGAGTTTCTTAATATAAGAAAAATCAGCATATCTCTATTATTAATATGCGTTCCATATATTTTATTAAAATAATATATTATTATTTTATCAAATAATTATAAATCTTTATCATTTCTAATCATCTAGCATAGTAATTGTATCTTAAAACAATTAATTTCTCAAGCATAGCATAATTTTCTTATAACATTACCCGTTACGTTTTCAGGTGTAAACTACCTTGAATGCTAATTTGATTGCATGAGATCTTAGCATGGAGATCTTTGACATAATTTTTATGAAAAAAGGTATTTTTATTTAATTTAAAACTTCTCTGTAAAAACTATATAAAGTTCAAAATTTAAATGAGTAATTTCAACAAGATAATATGTTAATTAAATTGATCTAGAATTGCTTTTCTTAGACTACCCTTGGTTTAGACTCAGTGAAAATTCATGTCTCCTTATTTCTATTTATTTCTCTTTAATTTGGTTTTGAAAGCGTAACTATTATAATATACTTGTTGTTCTAAAATGTAATTTAATGTTAGTTATTTAAACCATTATTCCATAGAAAATCAAATTAATTATTTAAATGAAAATAATTTCATTTGATCATTTATTTATATCGTTTAGAAACAGTAAAGTAAACTACAGTCTGTTCCAAACGAGAGTTAGTGCGTTGACAGCGCGGAAAAAACTAGTAAATGGGTGGGGAGCCAACGAGAGCTCAAGATTTGCCCTCTGGATTACCATATAAGAAGGTGAATGTAGTGGCTTTATTTTTTCCCTCACAGGTTGGCCAATCTTGTGTGTCACTCGATTTCCCGCGCTGTCAACGCACTATTTCTTGTTTGGAACAGACTATAATTTCAATACATATTATAATCCTTAGCCTCCTCCAGACCGCCGTACCGAACAGTGGAAACGAGCCGAGCATTGGTCTCTGCGCATACCCAGTCTAAAGTGCGCCTGCGCATCTCACTCTGGGCATGCGCAGAGACCAATGTTCGTTTCGTTTCCTCTGTTCGGTTCGGCAGTCTAGACAAGGCTTTAATGAATATGTCACTTAGTCTCTCTGTTTCTTACAGATAATATTCTTTTAACTTGAGTTAGTTTTAGATAGATTTTTGGTTTGCTTGTCAGCGAGTAGTAAGTTTTACCTGAAACTATTTACAAATATTTCAGGTAACAGAAGTAATTGTGATCATTCTGAAGAACGAAGTTTACTTGTCTCGGAATTAAATAATTCCCCACACTTAAAGGTATAGACTATAGTATAGATTAGGTAGGTGTTAAAGGTATAGACTATAGTATAGATTAGGTAGATATTAAAGGTATAGACTATAGTATAGATTAGGTAGATATTAAAGGTATAGACTATAGTATAGATTAGGTAGATATTAAAGGTATAGACTATAGTATAGATTAGGTAGATATTAAAGGTATAGACTATAGTATAGATTAGGTAGATATTAAAGGTATAGACTATAGTATAGATTAGGTAGATATTAAAGGTATAGACTATAGTATAGATTAGGTAGATATTAAAGGTATAGACTATAGTATAGATTAGGTAGATATTAAAGGTATAGACTATAGTATAGATTAGGTAGATATTAAAGGTATAGACTATAGTATAGATTAGGTAGATATTAAAGGTATAGACTATAGTATAGATTAGGTAGATATTAAAGGTATAGACTATAGTATAGATTAGGTAGATATTAAAGGTATAGACTATAGTATAGATTAGGTAGATATTAAAGGTATAGACTATAGTATAGATTAGGTAGATATTAAAGGTATAGACTATAGTATAGATTAGGTAGATATTAAAGGTATAGACTATAGTATAGATTAGGTAGATATTAAAGGTATAGACTATAGTATAGATTAGGTAGATATTAAAGGTATAGACTATAGTATAGATTAGGTAGATATTAAAGGTATAGACTATAGTATAGATTAGGTAGATATTAAAGGTATAGACTATAGTATAGATTAGGTAGATATTAAAGGTATAGACTATAGTATAGATTAGGTAGATATTAAAGGTATAGACTATAGTATAGATTAGGTAGATATTAAAGGTATAGACTATAGTATAGATTAGGTAGATATTAAAGGTATAGACTATAGTATAGATTAGGTAGATATTAAAGGTATAGACTATAGTATAGATTAGGTAGATATTAAAGGTATAGACTATAGTATAGATTAGGTAGATATTAAAGGTATAGACTATAGTATAGATTAGGTAGATATTAAAGGTATAGACTATAGTATAGATTAGGTAGATATTAAAGGTATAGACTATAGTATAGATTAGGTAGATATTAAAGGTATAGACTATAGTATAGATTAGGTAGATATTAAAGGTATAGACTATAGTATATATTAGGTAGGTATTAAAGGTATTGACTATAGTATACATTAGGTAGGTATTAAAGGTATAAACTATAGTATAGATTAGGTAGATATTAAAGGTATAGACTATAGTATAGATTAGGTAGATATTAAAAGTATACATATACTTTACCTTTTTGGGAACGTGTCGTACTAACAGACAAACATCCAGACCGACTGGGTCTATTTGTCGGTTTGGTATTATTTTTACCGATTTTGAATCTATAAGCGAAATTATTTAGCCTTAAATTTTGAAAGTTCAAAATTCGATATTTTCAAAATGGCGGCAGATATCAAAATTAAATTTAGACATTTTTGTCTTATAAAGAGGTATATTTGTGCAAATTACAGGGCAATCACAAATATTTTTGATTTTGACGAATTTGACTCGTCAATTTTCCATAACAATATTTTTCTTTGGATAAGGAAAAGTAAAAAATATATATTAGAATTGATATAAATTGCTGAAATAGGTATTTGAGTTGTATGAAAATGTACACTAAATAAATGTATTAAGTTAAATATACAATGTATGTAAATGGCATTCAGCTGGACGAATCAATTTACATATTGCATAAAACAGCGACAAACATTCATTGTTTTATTATATTCATAAGCCTTTTAAAGAAAATTCATATGAATGTGATGAATTCTATTAAAAAAAATAAAGCTTAATTAAATCTGATCTAACGTATAAATATTATAGGTACTAATTTATAACTTCAGTTTATTGAAGGATGATCTTACCCAATTATTTCTAGTTGTCCGGTTTTTTATTGACTTTTCTTTTATACAATTATTTTTTAACATTTTAATTTAGCTTTTTTCGATAGAATATAATAAAAAAAAGTACATAAAAGTTCACTNATGTAGTGGCTTTATTTTTTCCCTCACAGGTTGGCCAATCTTGTGTGTCACTCGATTTCCCGCGCTGTCAACGCACTATTTCTTGTTTGGAACAGACTATAATTTCAATACATATTATAATCCTTAGCCTCCTCCAGACCGCCGTACCGAACAGTGGAAACGAGCCGAGCATTGGTCTCTGCGCATACCCAGTCTAAAGTGCGCCTGCGCATCTCACTCTGGGCATGCGCAGAGACCAATGTTCGTTTCGTTTCCTCTGTTCGGTTCGGCAGTCTAGACAAGGCTTTAATGAATATGTCACTTAGTCTCTCTGTTTCTTACAGATAATATTCTTTTAACTTGAGTTAGTTTTAGATAGATTTTTGGTTTGCTTGTCAGCGAGTAGTAAGTTTTACCTGAAACTATTTACAAATATTTCAGGTAACAGAAGTAATTGTGATCATTCTGAAGAACGAAGTTTACTTGTCTCGGAATTAAATAATTCCCCACACTTAAAGGTATAGACTATAGTATAGATTAGGTAGGTGTTAAAGGTATAGACTATAGTATAGATTAGGTAGATATTAAAGGTATAGACTATAGTATAGATTAGGTAGATATTAAAGGTATAGACTATAGTATAGATTAGGTAGATATTAAAAGTATACATATACTTTACCTTTTTGGGAACGTGTCGTACTAACAGACAAACATCCAGACCGACTGGGTCTATTTGTCGGTTTGGTATTATTTTTACCGATTTTGAATCTATAAGCGAAATTATTTAGCCTTAAATTTTGAAAGTTCAAAATTCGATATTTTCAAAATGGCGGCAGATATCAAAATTAAATTTAGACATTTTTGTCTTATAAAGAGGTATATTTGTGCAAATTACAGGGCAATCACAAATATTTTTGATTTTGACGAATTTGACTCGTCAATTTTCCATAACAATATTTTTCTTTGGATAAGGAAAAGTAAAAAATATATATTAGAATTGATATAAATTGCTGAAATAGGTATTTGAGTTGTATGAAAATGTACACTAAATAAATGTATTAAGTTAAATATACAATGTATGTAAATGGCATTCAGCTGGACGAATCAATTTACATATTGCATAAAACAGCGACAAACATTCATTGTTTTATTATATTCATAAGCCTTTTAAAGAAAATTCATATGAATGTGATGAATTCTATTAAAAAAAATAAAGCTTAATTAAATCTGATCTAACGTATAAATATTATAGGTACTAATTTATAACTTCAGTTTATTGAAGGATGATCTTACCCAATTATTTCTAGTTGTCCGGTTTTTTATTGACTTTTCTTTTATACAATTATTTTTTAACATTTTAATTTAGCATTTTTCGATAGAATATAATAAAAAAAAGTACATAAAAGTTCACTTACGCTAATGGGAGAAATGTGGGACAAAAGGGATTATTCGGGTGGGGAATGCTCATTAAATAGCTATAAGCTTCCGAAAAAGATGCACAAGCTATAAAAGCAACAATAATAGTTCAACAAAACCATAAAATTTTATCCACAGTCACCGCGTATTTCCTGAGAATAAAAATTGTGTTCTAATCAAATAAAAGAAATATAACAGATCATTAGGAGTGTTTCTAGTTCCAGCGGACAGGAAGCAGTTAAAAAATACCCTATTTTATAAAATAAATACAATCGATTACTTATTAGGCACACTATCGATATTATTTATGACTATCATGCTATTAGAGTGCATTTTGGACATGTTTGTGTGTCATTGCTTTATTAATATAGACCAATCTTCTTTAAAGCGTTAATTTAGAAAAATCATTTTTATGTATATTTGTTTTTTCGTGCATCCATTTCGGAGATTTTTTGGTATTTAATCCCCACCTGATCTGTACAATCTTTTTTTCACATTCCAACATTTTTCCTAAGAGGGCAATTTATGTATAATTAAAAAATCTTTGCATCGATACCTATAACGGTGAAACTTGTCATATTCCTCTAGGAATTGGGGCGAGATCCCCACCATTCATAAACTAAGAAGTTGGTCTGATACAACTGAGACAAACTTTTTCATATTATACAATTTCATAATCACTTAGCCCAGTGTTTTCCCTTTATTCGTTTTCGAGATTTCGGAGATGTATTTAATTATTATTTAAAAATATATCGAAATTTATCATAATAATAACTTATCTTTCGGCGGGAAATTGGACCTAGCCTTTCCCCGTCCACGTTAATAGTTATTTGTGCAACCAGTGCGCAAAGTGGCACTTTACAACACTTTAAATATTTGCGCGAAATATTTACCCACGAGCCGCAGGCGAGGGCGGAAAGGTTTCTCGAGGGCAGCAAATACACTTCAATCTCGAGTTGCTCATACAATTTTTTTTTTTTTTTTTTTTTTTTTTTTTTTTTT
>KZ651410.1:582695-603380 GCA_001010745.2 Gerris buenoi
CAGCACTTACAGGGCAGATGGATGAAAATGAGGATCCTAAACTTGCACGAAAATATCTATTAGTGAGAAAGGATTTAAGGATGAGGTAATATGTAAAGGGAAGGATGCCTTTGAGTTTCCAAAGCAGCCCAGCATGCCAAACCCTGTCAAAAGCTTGCGCCTCGTCCAGGAAGACAGCTGAGCAGTACTTTTTATTCTCAAGGGTGGAAGCAATGACATCAACAATTCGATGGCATTGCTGAACAGTGGAATGATGAGTTCGAAAACCAAACTGATGGTCAGGTAGGAACGGTTTAAGGATGGGAAGAAGTCTGCGAAGAAGGAGTTTTTCTAGGAGTTTTCCCATCACTGGGAGAAGGCTTATAGGACGATAGGATGAGGGGAGATGAGGAGGTTTTGAAGGTTTAGGAATCATAACAATGGTGGCGAATTTCCATTGAGTTGGGAAGTGAGTAGTTCTAAGGACGGAGTTGAATATGTAGGTGAGGAATAGAATACCTTTCTTTGGAAGGTGTTTAAGGATTTCGGAGGTAATAAAGTCGTAACCAGGAGATTTTCGAGGAGGAAGGTTTTTTAACAATTTTTCCTACAGTTAGTTTTTAATCTGTAAATAAAATATATTATAATAGAGTCTTCATCAACAAGTATAGCCAGTGTTGCCATTTATTTTTCTGATTCAGCAAAGCTGACCGCTGTTATTATTTTTCATCATAACACCTACTCATCACATTTTATTTTATTATTTTTTTTTATTTATTTTTTTTTAATCTTTAATTTTTTAGATTTTAACCTTTTTAAATTCGATATACATATAGTGTTTGAATCATGTAGTTAGTCAAAAAAATAATCATTAGTCGTCATTGTTATTATATTATAATTTGGATTATTTAATCTTTTTTTAGATTAAAGTTCTCTATGGTCGTAAGTTGGAACACTGGATTGCGGTAAAGTAAAATGAGTGCGGCAAAGTTAAACGAGTGCGGTAAAGCATTAAGTGCAGGAATCTGATGTTTTGCGTACTATTTTGAGTGCGATAACAACCACTTTATCGGTAGGAATAATTATTTTATCAGGAACTAAATTTTTCCCAGGAAAACGGCTTTTTTTATTTAAATGGAATACATTTTCGATTTTTTTTTTTTTTTTAATCATAATTATTTTCGGAACCGTGTTCAATAAAAAAAAAAGTTCTCGTTTTTTCAGAGTTTTTGGAGGACAGCGCCTCCAAATTTGGTGCTGTAACTTTATTTAATCTTTACTGTAATCTTGATTTCGCCTCGGGGTATGATTTTACTGAATATATTATGCCAAATTTCGTCAAAATCGGACCAGCAGTTTTAGTGAGTGATTCACTTGATTTGGAATATAGTCGTTTATGGAACAAGTAAAAATCATACAAACCTCGTAGTTAGACACTTATGAACACTAGTGACTGAACGTTACTTTTAAGAGCAGAAACTTAATTCATTAAGAATAAAAATAGTTTATATTTATTATGTTTATAGTTATTTAGTACTTGTTAATATTAAATGAATACCATTAGATAGGCTTTAATTGTTTGTATTGAATAACGTGCCTGATTTAAAGCAATAATCATATGATGATATTCTACTGCGGAGTAGTTATTTTCTATTCACGTAATTTCACCCACGTGTCCATTGTTGTGCAGTCCTTGCACGTGTTCGTTTTTAATACACGTGGTATTGCCTAGTTACTTTTTTCAAGTGGTGACGTCATTGTTGGTTATCAAGGTAAGATAGGTGTTCCCCCGCTAGACTAGACTGTTGTTTACAGCACCAAGCTTTGGCTATGTTCCCAAGTCTGGCGCCTCACGTACTGGTAGAGTTTATAGTCACTACGGTCTTTAGAGCCACGTATACCAAACCCTCAAACTAGTTTCTATTCTCTGAAAGTTTATCTCGATGCTGAAATTACTCATTCCATTAATTATGTATCGAATAAAAGAGTTTGGGATTCTTCTCTTCCTATTTCGTGTCAGGTTTCCTTGGCCCAGATTTTATTTATGTTGTCTTTGTCGTTCGATACATATGCTGCTTGCAGATGCCAAATCTACGTCTCAATGCTTCTGTTGTTTAAATTCAAGATAGAACGCCTCTACAAATTTAAACGTCATAGACACCATTTTATCTACATCGTCAAATCTAACTCATCTTTTATTTGTTAATTCCAACTAAACGATTTATACAACTATATATTCTAATCTATATCCATCTTTCGAAATATGGAACCGTATAGTATCGTATATTGTATAGTATAACATTAATTTAAGTAGTCGATTTCTGTTAATTAAAACGTAAGTAATTCTTTTATACCGTCGATATACTTGTTGATCAGAAGATTAGTGCAGGAGCTAGTCATTAGTATACTATATCATTCATTTTATTAGTCAATTTATGTTAATTAAACGTATTGACAAATGATAAGAGTTGATACTTACTGAATCTGAAGATGATTGAATTAGCAAGATTTATATTTTCTCCTGCTGATGATGGCGTGTAGCGTGTAGCCGAAACCGATTCAGCCGATCTTTAGGCCCAGCAAGTATTTATACAGTTTGTATAGTATCTTATATAATAACTTACTCACTGAATTAATAATATTTATCTTATTGAACTTGAACACCTTATAAATCTAAATTGTTATGAAGAAGATATAGAAAATGGTATAACATTGTTTCTCCCGCAGGTATGTTTTCCAAACCTTGTATTGCTGGATCCACACAAATCGAAATTGGCGTTTTACGGGCTGTGTCTGTGTTGAATATGGTGAGCGTGTGTGGCAATAGCCAAAGCAACGAGTAATCTGAGTGTAATAAAGATGGATTTTGCTTCTGATGTTTTCGAACTTACCAAAGTTGTTATCCGTTACCTCAAAATGTCTCCGTTTGTGCGATGGCATAAGTCGACCACTTTTCTAAAACAATTCATAAATTTACCAATTAGGAAAAATCAAAGTCTGTGTCTCCAAGATGTTTTGGTGTTGGGAGATCTTTTCCAAGAGTATTTCTACAGATGTTCAGATGTATGTAAACAAAATTAGTTTACAAAATTAAATTGCTTTGGTTACTAGAATGGTGCTAAAAGATGTATGGCTGTACTACAAGGATATATAGGTATTGTTTAACGTTAACCATCAAAATGTTTGTACGCAAAATAGATTACTTTTGATTTTGACCCTTTGCATTTATTTATTTTTTTTTGTTAACTTGTGTAACATAGATTTTAAGCGAGATTAGTTAAAATGTAGATAATATGTTGGGGATGTGACAGCATGAAGACTTAGTGGTTATCTTTTTTCGGCTCAAGCTTATTACACTGGTTTGTTTTTTCTCTTTCTTCTCGCCTGTCTGTGGTTGAGATAAGGTTGTGATAGATTGGCTCGATTTGTCACTTTCTGTAAACGCCTCTAGAAGACAAAGAAGCTCACAAAAAACATAAATAAAATCTCTCCAACTCTTATTTAACAAAGCCCTATTTAAACCCCTGTGTGACCCATTTAAAAAAGACAATAGTCTTCCGACAATAGTCAACATTGATTCTTCTTAATAACCAATAATATATTATTTACTAGTAATATCTTTATTTGGATTTTGTTCGCTGAATAATAACATTGTTTATTCTTTCTTTACCTCTATTGTTCCAAAATAAGCCCCAATGATACCAAATTTCTTATAAATATTTATAAAATAGCTTTTACGAGTCCTTTTCTTATATTCAAATACTTTTGTCATGAACAACCATATCTGGCACGGCCAGATATGATTGTTCGCCCACTATAGCAGCAATGGCTGCTCGTCGCTCGTTACACTTAAAATTGCATAATTTTTACTAACTTTAAATTATTTATGTATAATTCGCTTTTTTCATATTTCCATATTGCTTCCGAGCTTACCGAAGGTAACGGAGGGTATTTAATCGTTTTGAAGAACGAAAACTTTTTTATGTCTTCGATTTCAAAAATTGCNAAAATGTAAAATATTGCGCGGTGATCGCAATTGGTCGCAGATCGCAGAAATTTGGAGTGTTAAAGTTCGCAATAGGTTTTCTGTTTTTGGGCAAAAAAGTTTAACTTATATACCAAATTTCAAGTCAATAGCTTCAGTAGGTTGGGAGATATAATCCAAGTTGCGACGGACGGACGGACGGACGAATTACCAAAAGCATAAGGGTTTCTAGGACGACCTCGAAACCCTAAAAATCAAATTGTAATGCAATTTTTATTTTATATTATAATTAGCCCATTGTTAGTCCCAAGTAAGTTTCTTCTGCGCCATTTGTTTCTCTACGATATGCGCACAAATATATACTTATTTACACCTATATCTTCAAAAGTACTATCTGCACCATATGCAATATGCAGTAACCATATGCAAATGAAAAATTAAATAAGTTTGACAATAATTGGTCAAAAATGCATAATATCATTTAAGTATACGAAATAGGACGCGAGAAAGCTATGTGCCACACTAATTGGCAGATTATATACTCTAGTATTCTTAATTATGTTTTATACATTTATTTATTCTTTGTTCAAATAATCCTACTTTAATCTTACTACTGTATGATAAAATTAAAAAGTTTGTTAGTTTAGACTAAAAGCTAAGATTATAGCTTAAAATGATGCCAATTCAAAATACATAATTAATGCTAATATCTGTGATCACTGTATAACTCTACTAAATCATTCTGAAAAGATGAGTACTCCGTTCAAGAAATTTATTACAAAAGCTAATTAAAAATTATTGAAATAGTGAATGAACATGAAACTGATTAAACATTTTTAATATAGTAAATGAAAATTAATTGATGAATTAAACTATTAATTAATCTAGTTTGATAGAATTGTCCCTCTTATGATGTAGTCTTCTGTTTTTTTATGGGTCATTTTAAGTTATAAGTTTAAAAGTTATTCCCTTAAAACGATCCACAAAAAACAGTATATTTTTTACTATTATCATACGTGCATCTATACCTACTATTTATTAAGTGATGTATATAAAGTTCAGCACGCTATCCGTTTTAATTGCCCCTAATTAATTTTTAATGTTTGCTTTTTATCATAATGATAATGTTATTATTGATTTTTTTTCTTGTTCTAAATATCTCATTAGTAGGTCATTTAACCTTTAATATTAGTTTTTATTTAGGCCATTAATTTTTTTTTTATGACTCATTAGCATACTTATGTAATTATTAAGCATGTAACTCCTGTAACTTTACTTAAGTAGATTTATGCATTAAAGAGGATAGCTATTCGTTTTATTTATTCCTTTAAAAAAAATACATAGAGTGCCTATATAATTATTTTTTATTGATGAAAAAAGAAAAATAAATTTCATTTTCGCTTTCAATTTTCAAAGAATCAAATGTAAAAATTCATTGACATCACGATTTTTTTAAAAAAACAAAAAAAAACCTATCTTTTTTGGGAATGAAAACTGCGCAAAACTTTATCCTTTATAATTTTAATGTTGTCATGTAGTATATAAATTTAATCCTATGAAAATTATCACGTACATTAACAGCACACCAAGATAATGGAAGTTTTTTTTTTAGTAACATTTACTTATTATTTGGCATCTTACTTTTGGTATTTTAATGCTTTACATGTTTACTTAGTACGTTGGGTACATGGCTAAATAAGCCAAAAAGCTGCACTTTTTGATTGGAATATGCCACTTTGTGTGGACATAGTTGTTGCCCAGAGGTAACTTTTTAGATAGGGAGCCACTTCAAAATCCGTGCAGGACACCAAAATGNTTATTTAGGCCATTAATTTTTTTTTTATGACTCATTAGCATAATTATGTAATTATTAAGCATGTAGCTCCTGTAACTTTACTTAAGTAGATTTAGGCATTAAAGAGGATAGCTATTCGTTTTATTTATTCCTTTAAAAAAAATACATAGAGTGCCTATATAATTATTTTTTATTGATGAAAAAAGAAAAATAAATTTCATTTTCGCTTTCAATTTTCAAAGAATCAAATGTAAAAATTCATTGACATCACGATTTTTTTAAAAAAACAAAAAAAAACCTATCTTTTTTGGGAATGAAAACTGCGCAAAACTTTATCCTTTATAATTTTAATGTTGTCATGCAGTATATAAATTTAATCCTATGAAAATTATCACGTACATTAACAGCACACCAAGGTAACGGAAGTTTTTTTTTTAGTAACATTTACTTATTATTTGGCATCTTACTTTTGGTATTTTAATGCTTTACATGTTCACTAGCTTTACTTTATTCCACTGATTTCTTAAACATTGAATACTTTCAATCGTCTATATTGCAAAAGATATTTTTGAACTACTATTTTTTGTTAAATTAATCTTGATTTATTTAATCTAGCCTGGTATTTATTTATAACTATTAAGATACGTCTGTTTTAGATTCAGAGTGACAGTCTAAATAAGAACATTCCGTGCATCTTCTTTAGATTGTTACTCCCCTCTATTTTCTTTATAAGGGGAGTAACCATCTTAAGAAGTGCCAACTTTTTAACTAATACAACGTTGCTAACAGGGTTTCCACTTTAATGTTTCTTTGCGGACGAATTTAGCTAATTGATTACTCTGAGCATACATTACTATTCTATTGTTAGTCTTTTGTTATCATCTAACGAAAAGAAATTTAGATTGAAAGGATAATAAGTACGTTCTTCCATACTAACCATATTTTTTTCAGTATTATCTTATCATTTGTTCCTTATCTATCATTCATGACATAGTTGAGTTTATTTTGTTATGTCACTCTATGCGGAGTGATATCGAGTGTTTAGATCCCATATACTTTTATCACTGAATGCCGCTTGGTATTGCGGTCTTTCCTCCTTGTGCGTTTTTCAGACTCTTTATCACCGTTGTCATCTTGGAAGGCTCTCTTCTCCCTCTAAGCCTTTCTCATCCCTTTCCGATATCCCCCGGACACGCCTCAATATCCACATCATTATCATTATTCGCTTCGACAATAATGGGCCGTGACATAAGAGGATCGAGCCTCGTCGCTTTTATCACTGTTTAGCCTGGCCTTCAGTGACGAAGGTTTTTCTAAGATGAAAATAACTTAGATAGGAAACCCTCAACTTTTCACACTGACTATATCCGTCTCCAACTACCGGACTATTACAAATCGTTTAAATCTTCGTTTACTTTTCTCTTTTCGTTCATATATTCGTCTAAATTATACATCGAGTCTGTTTTTTTGTTGTTTTTTAAAAATAATTTTTTAAATTTTGTTATCAAGAATCAAACTTTTTCTAAACGGATTGATTCTTTAGCTATCTTCGAATTTCACTATACTGCTGTTGTTTAAATTTTAATTAAAAAAAATAAATAAATAAATAAATAAACAATAAAAGTGTTGAAATTGATTTGCGTTACATAAGACAAACTTTCTTATCACGTAAATTGAAATTACTTTAATAACAAAGCAGCTTTTAGCATCAAAAGGTCATAATGTTCCTGTAGCGTCTAAACTAATCCAAGATCACTACTTTTTCTCCCAACTGGAGATAAAAGTATTGTTTAGGCAAATATATTCAATTTTGATTAGATTATGTCAGATTTTGATCATTTTAGCTTAAATAATTACATAGTCAAAAGAAGTATTAATTTTTTTTTTATCTCCAGAAAGGAGAAAAAATTTTGAATTAGTATAGAGGGACTAAAGTAATTCTTTTCTTCCCTTGATTGAAAATTGTTCTCAAATCTGAAATTTTCTTCCCTTGAAATAATAAATAAAAACTGTGCAATGGATAAAAGTGTGCGTATTTTCTCCCTACTAGAGATAAAATATTGTATGTACCTCGGGAGTAATGTGCCAATATTCCCCTCGCGATATTATTATCTCCCTATTTCTGCGATTGAAAAAAACTGTGCTGCCCCTCGTCGCCTGCGTCTCAACGTCGCTTCCTAATAGTCCAGGAGATAGCCGGCAAAAAAGTGTCTGACTATCATCAAGCTGGAATTTTGTATATGAGTAAATGTTTTGGTGCATTTAAAAATTTATGGTCGGCTTAGTTCGTCTGCGGGACATAGCTTGGGCAATAGGCATTTGAAAAAAACAAACCGGTGGAGAGCGGCCATGTCCCGCCCTTTTTGGTGGACAATGTGATTTTCATGATCCTGGGTACTAAATTAGTAAGTAGACCAAAAATCAAGTTGATGGTAGTTTGTCACTTAATAGGTTAGTTAGTCAAATAATACTCCAAATCAAAGTGTTCCCCTATCAAGGGACAAACTGCCATCAACTTGATTTTTGGTCTACAAACTAATTTAGTTCCCAGGATCATGAAAATCACAATGAAATCACAAATGAAAAAGGGCGGGAGATGGCCGCTCTCCACTGTTTTTTTTTTTTTTTTTTCAAATGCCTTTGGCCAAGCTATGTCCCGCAGACGAACTTAGCCGACCACACATTCATAAAAGGCACAAAAACATTTACTTATACACCAAATTCTAGCTTGATGTTAGTCAGACACTTTTTTGCACGCTATCTCCTGGACTATAACTTTTATTTTGCATGAAAGTTACTTCATGATTTTTAGTGAGGGCTGTTATTAAGTGTTTCCAAATAATCACAAATACAATTGCTTTCCGCTAAGTGTGAAAGTTTTATTTTATTTATTTATTTATTTTTTTTATTTCAGATAATTTTCCAGAACTTGACAAATCTCTATCGGAAGTGGAGAAAGGGTGGTTTTATTGCTATTAGTCGGAAGGAAAGATATAAAATTGAACGACCCATGTTTTTTCCGTTTCCTTAGTGAAACTGCCCCCCCTCCCCATCTTTTTTTCTACGTCGGTCACTTAATTTCTTTTTTCGCAAANTTAGGACGGGGATTAAAATGGTATGTATAAGAGGTTGTACTAGAATAGAAGTTAGAACTAAAGCCAATTTTTATATTGGTTTAACTTGTTATGTCTTGAATGGATTAAATGTCTAGCTTATGTAGGATTTCTACCCTAAAATGAACCATGGCTAAAATCGTAAACCTACCCACATTTTTTCTTGTCCCTTTTCTTTTTTTTAGCTGCGATATTTTTTATTTAATTTTTATTTTTAGAACGGTAACCCTTATAATTTCCTGCGTTTGTTCGTCTGTATGATTATTAACTCGACTGTATCTCCAAAAGTGCCCGCAGTATACAGGAATAATACATTGAAAAAAAAAAAATAATAATAAAATCGTGTGGTCTTGTGGGACATAAGGTTGGAACGAAGTTACTTGGCCTTCTAAAAAGTATTGTCAGAATAATGCAAAAAGTCAATATTGAAATTTTGATTGAGTGACACGTTTTAAGGTTCACTGCGTCAATGGTTTGTTAGAGATATCACCCAACACTTTTAATGAAAACATATTTCTAAAAAAAACTGTTCCAAACGTTTTGATTAAAAAAAAAGCCATTTAAGAAGAATTTAATTAAAAAATAAAAAACTGACACCCTAGAGTCATCGCACTGTCACTATTGCCAAGAAGAGGTGGAGAAAATTGCAGCAGCAAATTTCGTGGAATAGAGAGGTGCGGGGGGGGGGGTGGTAGCGGAACATCTAGTAAATGATTAAAAGAACTGGAGTGATTTAACTGCGGTGGCGATACTACGTTGAAAAGTAATTATGGCGAACCCTAAACAAATTTAATTATGTTAAACCCTTCAAAAGATGAAAAATTAATTCTTAAAATAGGCTCTACCTATTTCGATTATAAAGTTCTTTGAAGTTCTATTTCTATAGTTTCTCCGAAGTTCTATTTTGTTGTCAATTTTAATACGAATTAAACAATTTAAGTCGATTTTCCGGGTGAAATATTGTTTTGGTAATATTGTTGAAAATATGTTATTAACACATTAATAAGACAAAATCAAACGCTATATTTGTTTAACAGAATTTTTAACTATATTCTAAAGCCGTGTGCACACAATGTCGACCGAAAATGTCGTACAAGTGTGGACGTGTCGCCCGATTTTGTCGAACCATGTCGGCTCGTGTCGAAGGTTGGAAAAATCTAACGTGTCGATCGACATAGTGTGGACATGGCTTGACTTCGTTCCAGTGACAGGTGACAGAGACATTAAAACGGAGATATTGACAGTGACATTACGACTCTTATTCATGTTACTGAGTTCAAAAGTCTACCTTTACAAATCATAAAATAATAAATAATGTGTATTGCTTCAAAACACTTCTTTCTCATCTACCTGAGAGGTTTAAATTTTAATCAGACAAAGCAACTTTCAGCCTTCATAAGATAAAATCAGTGTCGAAATGCGGAAGAAATAGACTTACGTTAGTAACAGGAAATAAGTGAAAGGTGGGACTAATTCATGTCCTGAGTCTTATGTCGATCTCTGACATGAAGTAGAATCATGTCTTGAGTCTTATGTCGATCTCTGACATGAAGTTGACTTATGTCGATCGCTGTCAAGAAGTTGACTTATGTCTTGAGTCTTATGTTGATCTCTGACATGAAGTAGACTCATGACTTGAGTCTTATGTCGATCTCTGACATGAAGTTGACTTATGTCGGTCTCTGACAAGAAATTGACTTATGTCTTGAGTCTTATGTCGATCTCTGACATGGAGTAGACTCATGTCATGAGTCTTATGTCGATCTCTGACATAAAGTTGACTTATGTCGATCTCTGACAAGAAGTTGATTTATGTCTTGAGTCTTATGTCGATCTCTGACATGAAGTAGACTCATGTCTTGAGTCTTATGTTGATCTCTGATATGAAGTTGACTTTTGTCGATCTCTGAGAAGAAGTTGACATATGTCCTGAGTCTTACGTCGATCTCTGACATGAAGTTGACTTATGTCTTGAGTCTCATGTCGATCTCTGACATAAAGTTGACTTATGTCTTGAGTCTCATGTTAATCTCTGACATAAAGTTGACTAATGTCTTGAGTCATGTCGATCTCGGACATAAAGTTGTCTCTTTTACTTTCACCCCTTTACTAATGTAACTCTATTTCTTCAGCATTTCGGCACTGATAGCATCATGGTGGTATGAAGGCTGTAAGCTGTTTTGGCTAGTAAAAAGTTTGAATTGTGGATAGTTTTATGATTCCTCTCCTATGGTTGTACTAGATTAGTTTTCTAACTACATTATTAACTACTACTTTACTGGATTTATTATCCATGTTGAACATTTGATTATAATTAACTCAATTTTAAATGTAAGTTTTTTTTTTTTTTTTTTTAAATTTTACTTAATCAGTCTCTGTATAATAAATCTAGTTATTTGGGCATGAATAATAAATTAATATTTAACCCTCTCTAATAAACTCGTATACTTAAGTTTTTTTAATTAACTAAATGTTAATTATGAAATAAAAGCATTAAATTATTCAACTCTGAGAAAAAAATTGTTATACGTAAATTCACTTTGAAAGTAAAGAAATTAATGTGTGTATACAGAATTTATAATGTCATAAGAATAATGTTTCTGTTTATTACAAATACAAAAGAATTTTTTTAAAACTGCAATAGAAAAGTGGGGAATTCATTATATAGAGTTGCGGTGTTTGTAATTTATTGTGGTTATTATTTCGGAGAGGGTAGTTTGTCCGGTGATTGTTCGTGTTTATAAACTGGAAAACAAGGCTTCCTTTGCTGGTAAAGTGCCAAGTCTTTTGGCTAGTTCGGAACACTGTTAAAAGCCACTGGCAGCTGGAAATCTACAACCCGTGGCAGGGTTGAACTTCTTGCCAAACTATCCTAGAACGTTTTCAGGGTCCAGGTCATTTGCCAAGGTCGCTGTGAACTCTTAAATACTGTCTTTTTGTTCATCTTACTAGAAAGTTTCATACTTATTTTTCTTAACGATAGAACATCAATTAGTTTCTTCGAGCATATAACATTAAGAAATTATTTTATCTATGTAATTAATAGTTCTACAGCTCTTAACACGATAAATTTCGATCCAAACCAAATTAATTTGACAGTTGTCATAGAGCATATTGGCTTCTAGTAAATTTTTATGTCGGATTGACTTTATTTGTATCATGTCTAATGCAGCAGTTAATTGAAAAAAAAAAAAAAAAAAAAACATAACTAGTCTACTGTGAAACAAAAATATCAAAGTTTAATAATTGGCCCTATTAGTACATAACGGTGACCTGATGTGTATAATATGTGTTAAAAACACCACCACTTTCAACGTCAGCGTGTTCTTATTTCTATTTTGAAATTTCATCTAAAAATGTCGCTGATATGTAATATTATTTTTTTCTAATTTTTTTATTATATTCATTTCCCTGCCTGTTTTGTTTACTGTTTTATGACTGTATTATTTCTCGTCATCTTTTTTTCCCGACCATGATTCACATTTATTTGACAATGTTATTTAGATATGTCCACCTGTTTCTTTAATTGTTTCATTTTTTATTCATTTGATTTCGCTGGTGTTTCATTTCCATTTTATAAAATCTTGTCATTTCATTTTCGGTCGGAAATCACCGCCATAGTGGTTAGGGTAGGTTGATGTCGTTTCATGTATTCTATTTAGGTATAGAAAAGGGTCCAGACTCCTTTATCGAGGAAGAAAGAAGAAGGGGTGATAAGGTCGTCCGAGGTCACGTGTTTTTCTAACCTTAGTAGGGAGGAGGGGGGCCCTATAGATGAAAAGTTAAAAAGGGCTTCGCGTCAGCTACCGTGAGAGGCGGCCCGAGACGCAGAGAAGACTTTGGGGGCCCAATTTGTGTTTGACTTTGCCTTTGGTCTCTGAAAGGTTATTTCCCCTAAGGGTTACCCCTTCCTACCTGATATTTTCCTTTAGTCTAATAGCGAAGGAAAATTGATTCCCCCCCCCCCCCATAATGTTTGTATAAAGAGCGCAACAGCATCAAATCACCGAAAAAAACACTTTTTTTTTGTGCTTACAAAAATAAATATAGCAACCCCTTGTTATAACAGTAAAAGTATTTCAAAATCTCTCGATTAAGCTTGTCCTCGATGCAAAAAACAATTTAATCAAAGTAAGTTAACGGGGGACCTTTTTAAGTAAGTTTTATGATATTGTGAACTACAAGCAAAAAATGGGCACTTCTATAGATTGCTACTCCCCTTTTAAAAAAACAGAGGGGAGTAACACTCTAAAGATGGTACACGGAATGGTCTTCTTAAGACTGTTACTCCCCTTATAAAGCAGAAGTTTGATATTCGTTGTCCCAAAGTTGATTGGACTAAACATATCCCTTTGTCTTAATAGTTGTTTTGTTTAGTCAGTCTATTTATATTTTAAGAAACAGGGGAGTACAAATCTATAGAACTACCAAAAATAAATATAATTTAACTTTAATCTGAGAGTTTCTTGACGAGGTTTCGATCGCGGATAAGTGAAAAATCCAAGTTTTAATCTGTTATCTAATCCTTAACCATTCACTGTATTAGGTCTTAATGTTAATATAAAAATTCAACTTGGGTCTAATTATGAGAGAATTATTAATCAGAACTTATTGAAGTTCCATATTATTTTCCAAACCTCCCAAAGTCTCCAATAATAGTACATTTTTTTTCAAGTTAAATGTTAAACATATATGTTAATAAATGAGATATTTAATACCTTCGCATATGTGTAAATTGTCAGGCATTGAAGACTGATGATAGTGTTTGAATAGGTCCTAATACAATGCAATGTTTATTCTTTAATACAATTTCTAGTGCTTTGTACAATAAAGTTACTTTTAGTGGCAATACATCTTTCTTTACTTTTTCTAATGCTTTATACAATAAAGTTACTTTTTGTGGGGAAATACTCATATTTCTTTACTTCTTATGCTTTATACAATAAGTTACTTTTAGCGGAAATACATATGTCTTTACTTCTAATGCTTTATACAATAAAGTTACTTTTAGTGGAAATACATCTTTCATTGATTCTTCAAATCCGTTACTTCTTCTAATACAATAAAGTTACTTTTAGTGGCAATACATATTTCTTTACTTCTTCTAATACTTTATAATAGTGGAAATACGCATCTTTCTTAACTTCTAATGCTTTATACAATTATGTTATTTTTTGTGGAAATACATATTTTTCTTATTCCCAATGTAATAGTACATTGCGCGTCGAGTGTGGAAAGTAGCATTTTGCATGCGAGTGTGGAGTTTGCACCCGAGTGACAGCGAGGGTAGTAAAACCACACGAGGAATGCAAAGTGCCGTTTTCGCACGAGTTGCGTACCGTACTTTATCTACGATTGTTAGATTTTAATAATAACTACAGAAAAAATAAAAATAAACTTCCTGCTGTATGTAAGCTCGAATTTCTCTTTTGATAAAGATGACATCAATTCGTTAGTTGTATTTTGTGTCGAATTAATTATTTCTGAAGGCGTATTATTCTCCTTATATTCGTCATAATCACTTAAATCACTCATTGATTTTCACAAAAAAACTCGATACAAACATTTACTTTTATTAAATAAACATCAAATTAGTTATCGTGCTTAAAGTTGAAGAATTCTTCTTTTTTAGAGTGGTAAAGAAGAGGAATTCGTCAAAACTATAAGACACGCATGCGCAATTAATACAGGTGCGTAAAGAATCACTTTCTACGAATCTAAACAGAGATACAATGTTTATGTAACGTACCAATCGTAGATAAAAGTAATTAAGTTATATTGATTCTATTTTTTTTTTTTTTTTTTTTTTTGACGTACAAATACAGCATCCAAGATGTCAACGATTAATTACAGTAATATAGAAAAATTGACTTCCTCTTTTTCCCTTTGGAAAAATATATAAGTGAAATGCATAGCCAGAATTCTGATATACACCATTTCTTCTGCGATTACAGTTACTGGACAGTTAATCACTTCAAGTCATCCATGTCATTGAAAAAAACATGCATTATTATCGCTTATAACATGAAATTATGTTGCAAACTTCTAATCAAAAACTAAAAAAAAGCACCATTTCTAATTTAGTAAATCATAAATAGTGCAAGATTATAAAATTTAATATAACAATTAATGAGAGAATCTCCAGATATAATTAATGAAATAAAATTCAAATAGGATTCAATCTTTAACAACTCCTCTTCTTTTAGGTTAATTTGAAATGTTGTCTGTAAAGTTCTTGGATTGATAAGAAGTATTTTAAAACTTGTGAGTTCTTTTCCAAAGGAAAATCCAGTTTCCTAAATGGAGCACAAATATACTTGGAAAAGTCCACGTAAAAACATCTCTTTTACGTGGAGAAACTTTTACTTCTACCTTTAATGAGAACCTTCACTAACGCTTCGTATTCTATCACATTTAGAAAAGTTTTTATTTGAAATTTTATAATATAAAATATAGAATGTATCTTCTCTGTCGGTGAAATATATTATATATTATGAATACAAGAGAAAACCAATCTACCTCCTATTATAATCTAACTTCCTGGCACGATGTTTAAGAGCGTCAGAGTTTTCATTTTATTTATTGAAACTTTAGCCCGCCTATCGTCAAAATATTGTACTATAAATGAAAACCAATCGACCTCCTATTAAATCCTAACTTCCTAGTATGTTTTTTTTTTTTTTTTTGCTTTTGGCTTGTCGGAAATTTCTTTTGCCCCCCAGAGCTAATATTAATAACAGCTAGTGTTAATATTAATAACAGCTGTTATAATTAATGTTAATATTACTTCTGTAAATTATGCTAAGCTTAAGGGATGTTTTTTCCTTGAATTATTCCTTCTTAACCATTATTGTTTAACCTTGTGGCAGGAAAAACTTTGATTAGAATACCAGGACAGTATTGAGTTTCTTGTGTTTAATTAATTTCAAAGGTTTGAGGTTTTGAATTAAATGAGTTACGACTCATTAGGATTCCAGAGTACACTGAATACTCATAGTACGGACTAATTCAATCCCATTTCTATACTTCTATGTACTGAATAATAAATTATTTCAAGCAAATTTCACGTAAATGCCATAAATATATTTAATTATAAAATGTCTGAAGTGGTATGATCTTTTAAAAAATATGATTATTCAATTATGGCTCAATCGAAGTCGACAAAACTAAGTGAGAAGGAAGTCATACACCATCGTTATGTAACGCTATGGGCCCATTTTGACTTAGCATGACAGTTAGCTGACTTAATGACTGCACACAGACTGTTACCCTTTCGCTTTGAAGAGGCCGCTTATTGCTTTTATTCATTTTATAGCTGCTTCTAGCTTATAGAAAATTCTGCTTATAGAAAAATCATCTACTTCCATGGTGCAATGGTTAGCGCATTTCCCTGCTGACTCATGGGTTGGAGGATCGAGACATGTCCAAGTGAAAGATTTTTTACAGGTTAAATCTATCACTTAGACTTAGACAATTCTCGAAACTCAAACTTCGTTTTATCCAAGCCATTTTACTCTACCGCGCTTAAGGAAGTTTCACTTCAACAAAATAATCATTGATTAGCTGGTTTTGGCTGCCTAACCGAATAACAGTTAATATTGTTATATTAACCAGGAAATCCATTATAATCAAATAAAAGTACAGTCTTTCTTCTTAACGGTATATGTCCTCGTATATGTGTTGCATATATTTCAATGCATTTTTATAAACTAAGCATTTCTTTTTATTGTGCATTATAAAATGAATATTACCTACACCTATTTTTCTCTGTCTTTCTCTCGTTTATATATATATATAAAATATATACATATACTTAGATATGCATGTTAAAATTCAAGTTTTGTTTTTTTAAATAATGGAAAAATATCTTGAAAGTATCATATTCTGTTGCTTTGAAAGGTTTCTTATTATAATGGCAGTGTTTTTTTGTACTAAAAGGTTCTGCCAAGGTTGATTTTTAAGAAAGCCTCAGAGCTTTATTTCACTTGTCTTTCTGTATTCCTTGTTTATCTTGATCTTTATGGTGGGACATCTCTTTCCTGCCTACAGGTTACATTATGCCGGTGTTGTTTGTCAGTGTTTCGCCTCAGCACGCTCTAGAAAACGTCTGTTTTTTTTCTTCTGACATTTCTATACAGCTGGGAAACTCTACCATTATTTTTCCCTCTCTTAAAATATTTTATTTTCTAATTATTTATTTTAGATTTACTGTTAAAGTTATCGTTTCATTATCTTTTCTTTTTAATTTGATATTCAGGTATGAAAGAAATAAAAATAATTATTTTCATTTAAAATTATAATTTTTAATTTAAGAGAGATTTGATTAAATTAATTTTCAATTTTTATTTTCTAATAGAAGAAGAATTATATAATAAATAAATATATAAAATAAAAGTATAATACAAGGATGATTAATAATTTGATATATGAATTTTGGATCTATCTACACGTTTTGAGTCCACAAATTTATTGTTTGTGTTATTTGCTTCCGAGCTTACCGACGAAGGTAACGGAAGCTATGATGTGATCGTTCTAATGAACGAAAATATGTCATATCCTTGATTTAAAAAATTCTAAGACAGCAATCCGTTTCACACATCAGGGAACATTTTTGGTTCCGTATCTGTTTGTCGAAAACTGTTTTGTCCTATTTTAATGAAATTTTGATGTGCCACACCAATTGGCAGTCATTTTTTTAATATTTTCTTTTTTTGTGCAGATGTGTAGCTTTAACTAACTAGCCTTAACTGTGGACAGATTTCGAATAAATTTTATTATTTTTTTTATGTATTCAGGATAGAAGTTGAGAAAGAAAGAACATAAATTAGGGAGAGCTCAAAATAATTAAAAGTGTGGTTAAATTAATAAGGGGCTAATTTTGACTTACCATATATATTTTAATTTAAATAAAATTATAATTATTACTAACAATGGGAGTCAGAAAGAGAAATAATTGCAAGATAAAAAGAGCTTTTTATATACTACGTTTTTAAATTTTCTTAAACCGTGCCATCGATGTATTTGAAATAATTAATCGGTATATTTCCTGTCATTTAATGTTTATCTCTTAAGCGGCCCACACACTAACAGTTTAACTGAAGATAATGATCTGACAGTTCACGGAGCTTGGCCACACACTCATCAGTTTTTCTTAAGATGACGGACTGCAGTCGGAGGTGAACTGTAGGTGTGTGGAGGGTAGAGGCGAGGATCGGATGGAAGGAGAGACGACAGTCCGTGGACTGTCAGGCCTGTGCCTCAAGGACAAAGTCGCCCTACACTATCAGTCGGCCTGCAGTCGTGTAGAGTGAATCGTCTTTATTTTGTTTATTTCCCTCCGTCGGACTGCAGTTAAAAATCGACAGATCTCGGCCTGCAGGCGCTCATCGCACAGTGTGTGGCACATACGCAGGCACAGATCTGTAGTTCTTTACGATTGCCTGCTGGTGGTGTCCTGTTAATGTGTCGTGGTCTGATATTTTGGCCTCACGATAATCGTATAAGATAACGGCCTGCAGTTAAACTGTTAGTGTGTGGGCCGCTTTATTTATAAAAATCATAAATTTAAAAAAACCTGTCAAAATGAAGATTGTTAATATTATGGGATATGACAAAACAAATAAAATAACTTGCGGATTTTTTCCGAACTAACTTTTCATTCAGCAAATTTGCTGAAAACGAATTAAATTCTGCTGAAAAATGATTAAAAGTATTAAAATAATGCATTGTCATCGTGTTCTGAAAGTTTCAAATGTCTAGCTATACTGCGGATGTTAGTTAAAATTCGATTGCAAGATTTTTACCGGACAAACAAACAAGAAACCAAGTTAATAAAAACGTAGTAAAATAGACTCTACCAACAAGTTGGTAGAGCACTATACTGGAAAAATAGAGGCCCGTGGTTCAAGTCCCGGCGCTGGAGTCTATTTTTCGCTGTCTGTCTCCCATTGTATGAATACTACCAAAAACTGAAAAAAATCAAATATATTTTATTAAAATTGGACATTTAATTTTTCATGTGATTTTTTACGATACAGTGCTAGTAGTACTTCACAAAAATGTTGACAGTCAGACTGAGACAAGAGATTAAAAGGAACTCGAAAACAATAATTTCTTGTTGAAATCAATTTATTGAAATATCATATATTTCACTAATTTCATTCCTTGATAGTAACTATTACTATTCCAAAAAATTGATTAACTTCTCTCGCTCAGTTTTGGTTTCTAAAATGAAACGAATTGTTAGTACATATATGTTTGATATCGTTTTATGTAATTAGTTCCTGTTGCCAAGAACTCTTGACTGGGTTCTATTTAAATTTGAAATCTTTCCTTGTCCATTTATGCGAAAGGGTAACTTGCTAATCCAATTTTAAAGTTTAACTAAACCCACGACTTTCCTCCTCCAACTAGTTGTCTTTAGGTGCTTCAGTTTTCATTAGTTGCTCGCTTCTTTTCAATAATTGACGAGAAAATTTCTCACTCACAAGTTTAACAACTTTCTAATTTTATTTTGATTTTTAGTGGTTTTAAATTTATGTTTGCTAGTAAAAGTTTTCGTTAAAATAATTTATGCTTATTGCAGTTAAAACGTTTATAAATGTATAAAGATGTGTGTTGATGTTAGACATTCGGTTTGTAAGGTCGAATGTAGTATGGTTTAGAAATTCCTAAGCGATAAAAGGAATTAAATATTTAGCCAACTAGCCCTAGTTATGAATATACCGTATCGATCTTGTTTGACTGCTTATTTCTCATACTCTGAATTTTGCCGGGGTATCATTGTCGGGACTTCAATTTAATCAAATTTTTAGGAATTTTTGCATGATGCGATGAGATAGTTCCGTTGAACGTATTTATTGTTTCCTTTATACCGAAGATAACGGGAGCTATGGATAGTTCTGAAGTAAGAAAATATCTCTCCGATTTCAGAAATCCGTTTCAGACATCAGAGAACATTTTTGGTTCCGTGTCTGTCACTCAATGTTTGCCAAGCTACATATCTTAAAAATTACATGTCCGATTTTAATAAAATTTGTGTGGTAGGTCATAATTAGCTCATTGTTAGTCCCATATACGTTTCAACTTTCTGTGCTCATTTGTTTATATTCCACATGGGCAGAAAAATACATTTATTTACACCTATAGCCCCTCAAAAGTACTTATCTGATTTATATGAAACTTTTATAGTTTATCGAAAGTAACCCGCAGATAGCTCCAGATTAATTTGAACCGTCTGTGCTCTTTAACTGTTTCTTAATAACTGATACTTTCACGTAAAAAATCAAAACAATATTTACAGATTAAAAAAACGGAAGAAACAAACAAATTAGACAATAATGGCTTGTAAAAGCATATAATCAATGAAGTACCCAATAGGATACCTAGGAAGCTATGTGCCACACCAGTTAGCAGTCTATTTTTTGATAGCTTCAAAATTTTATTTTCAAAATCTAATCTTACGATTTCTCTGCCAGCATGGAGTGTGTCTTACATCTAAATAATATAGATTCAATATTCCAACAATAACCATGGTGGACTGCCTAAATTAAGTTTCCTGAACAAGTTGTTGAAACAAACAACCAAATTCTTGGTTCGAAAATCGGGATACGTCTTATTCGATGCAATACAATATTATAAGCCGGGTTCCCACGGGGAGTGAAGACTCTACAGTGGCGCACTCAAGAGTGAACTCGACCCGTCTGAACGAGTCGCAGTGAACTATGCTCTGACGTCACCGGGAGTGAGGATAGTTCACTACCGCCCACTCTTCATATCAAACATGTTTGATTTTCAGGCGTGAATACTCCTGT
>KZ651410.1:613917-639231 GCA_001010745.2 Gerris buenoi
ATTTTTCTTATAGTTATAGCCTAGTCAAAACATACATTAGATTACATTACATATATATTATTAGTTAAAATTTTTTCTTTTGATTTCCAAACACTGATCTGGTAGTATGCACGAAAGCTATTTTTGCCTAATACCCAATAAATGTTAAAAAAGTGGTTTATATTCATTTCTTAGAAATTAGAATTTACCTTTTTGTGTTCTTTTTACGATTGCAACAAAACTGTATTGTCCACAGGCTTCATTTTGTGCTTGCTTGAAATTGACTTTTCTCGTAGGGGAGAGTTTTTATGCCGATATTCGGCCCGAAACGAGAGCAATACTTAAAATTTCATTTTTTTTTTGGAAAATTATAGGAATTTTTGCAGTGCCATATCTCCGTGACTTTTAGACGTAAAGAGTTGCCAATGGTCTTTAAAGGAAGCGAAATTTATTTACTTCAACTTCATTCCTTATGACTTTTCTCGTAGGTTAACAGTTATACGCCGATATTCGCCCCGAAACGAGAGCAATAGTTTTTTGGGGGAAAAAATTCCAATTTTCGAAGTGCCATATCTCGGAACCTATTGGTCGTATAGTGCTCCGGTTGATCTTATGCTGCTGGAAATTTACTGTACTTTTAAAATTGTCATAACGACTAATACCGCTTAACCCATAGTGTACGAGCTACATGGCAAAAACTGAAATAAGTTTGATTTTTTTTCAGTTTTTCACGTATTACGCAGCAAGCATAGGTTTTTCGAAGCTGCAAACATAGGATCACTCTACCCTAACGGGTCTGAAACACATATAAAAAAATCAGACCTGCATCACGCTTTGCGAATTTCGATATTTTTTATGCATATTTTGACTAGCGTATTACTATAATAAAGTAAATTATTTGAAACTTATAACCACATTTAAAATGTATTTTTCTACATTATTTGAAATATATAAACCAACATTTATTGGACGGCTGGGCTTTCATTACCCTTAATATTTAAAAACGCCATTTTTAATTCGATTTTTAGGTGCTTTCCCATGATCGGATTTTGTCTGATTTTGGATATGTTACAAAGCAGGGTTAGTTTAGTTGAATACCGCTGGAATCGCTCGTGGAACAATTTTGCGCAGGTCAAATCGTATTTTCCCTAGACTATATATAGACATATTATTTAGCAAGATTTAAAGTGCGCAGGTAGTTGAAATTTGGCAGGTGCTATCTGCAAGCTACTCTCGACAAACCTTGAAAATTTCATCAACATCAGATGATTACTTTTAAAGAAATAGCTGTAAATAAATGTATGTTTGTGTGCATGTAGAAGATGAATAAATATTCGCAGAAAGTTGAAACTTATATGGAACCAACAATGGGCTAATTATGACCTACTTACAAAATTTCATTAAAATCAGACAAGTAGTTTTTAAGATATGGTGGTTCGCAAAATTGAGCGACAGACCGACCGACAGACCTACAGACAGACAGACAGACAATCATATTATTATAANAGACAGACAGACAGACCGACAGACAGACACGGGACCAAAAATGTTCCCTGATGTCTGAAACGGATTTCTGTCTTGGAATTTTTGAAATCGGAGATATAAAATATTTTCGTTCTTCAAAACGATCGCATAGCTTTCGTTACCTTGGGTAAGCTCGGAAGCAATTAAATAAATTAAAAAATAGTGGTTAAAAAAAACAAAAAAAACAAAAAAAAAAACAGAACATTATTAAAGTACGTGATAAGATGGGAGAATGTAATATGCTACACTATTTTAAGTTTATTTATAATCATAATAAAGTAGCTTGATAAAAAGCTAAACAATATTTAATAACAATTTTACACTGTTAATAAATATCCTTGGCATTAACACCTTTTAAACAAGATTTTCTCCAATGTTTTAAACATTTTAAGATGGAATAATTTGCAATTATGTTTTTGCATAAATGTGTTAAGAAAGATTATAGTCCTTTTATATCATAATATAAAAAACACCCTATAAACTTAAGAATATTTTAATGCACTTATTTCAAATATATTTTATTCGCTTTATTTTTTCTTTATTACTTTTTAGAAGTAAATTTCTCTTAGACTTCTTGTTTTTCTTCTCTAATGGCTAAACTTTACATAATCCTGTTGAAAATAGTCTCTAAATTTTATCTTTTCTTATTTTGTAAAAAATGTTATTTTTATTTATTGTTGGGACATTTCAGTTAGTGCTAAGCATTAAACCATTGGCTTTAGACCAATTCAGAGAATGTAATATTTGGACATCTCTTTTTCGTTCTATCGCGCTAAAATATATATTCTTTACTGTCTCCCTTTCCATTACTAGTATTTTATTCTTTCTTTTTTCTAAATATTGTTTTTCTTATTCTTTAAATGCATACAGCACTTTACTTCTATTTATTGCTGAATATTTCCAGTAGAATTGATGCTTAACAAAAGTTATTCTGCAAATTGTAAAGCACTTAAAAATGTTTATAACTTTTTTAAAGTTTAAATGTTAAATGATGAGGTTTTTTTCTCTTTTATGTAAGGAGAGAAGTGTTTCTTAAACTGAATCATTTTTTTATATTTTTTTTTATTTGAAATATAACTTCGTATGTCACATACGAATTATATTATTTTAAAAAATCTTGGCTCGGAGCTATTAAAATGAGTTGACAGAGTGCATAAAATAAGCTTTCAGAACATTAAAATAATTTTATCTTGAAAAAAAAAAAAAACTGCACTTTTGAACACTTATAGCTCAGCTGCTGTGATAGATAGAGATATGGGGTTTGCGGGGTTAAAAACTACATTCTGCTACTTTAAATTTCATAACTATAACTTAAAATATTTTGGGTGAAAGCCATGCAATGACGGTTTGAAGTAGGGTCTTAAAAATAGTCATTGTCCGGTTAGAATACGTTGTCTGGTATTATAGTTTTGATAGAATAAATTACCATATGGTAGATGAGGGTGGGTGTTCTTTGTAGGTAAGTAGGAGGAGTTAAAATAAATGTTTAATAAGCATTTGTGTTTAATTTTTAATTTATTACTTTAAAAGCATAATTATTCATTTTTACGTTTTTGGTAGTATTCATCCTACGCAACATTTAAATTTTAATTTAAATCAAATTATAATTATTATTAACTACGGGAAACATACAGAGAAAAATATGCTTCCGGCGCTGGAGCATATGTTTCTCTGTATGTTTCCCGTAGTTATTAATAATTATAATTTGATTTAAGCATAATTATTTTTAGATTTTTTTCTTTCTTTATGTAAAATGTTAGTGATAAGTAACTTTTGTTGTGAGGTAAAGTTGATATTTCTATAGAATGTTACCCCGTGCTCACGAATTCTCAATAGTATGCTGAATGTTGAAGTATAGTTGAGTTAGTTATTGTAGAGCTGGAAGTCAAGTAGGCTTCATTAACTGGAAGGGAGAGGTTACATTATGTTTCTGTGAGGATTAAATCAGCTAGGTTTTGACTTTCCTTCAGGGGCTTTCCTTTCGTAACTGATGTATATAATCAGAGGTAATTTCCCTGGAGGTTGTGAGTAAAGTGACGTTTAGTTTCGCCTTTCTCTTTCCCTCTGTTCTAATGTCAGTCAAAGCTCATCAGCCCTTACCTTTCCTTAAAGGGCCCTTGTTGTCATGACGTCACAAGCCCGTGCGACAAACTGCCCGAGCGCTTAATTTGTAAGCTTGCTTTCTAAAGGGCCACGTTTCTTCCACTCCCCTCTCTCTCTATCCCTGTTTCTAATTAACTCTACACCTCGAGAAGCGTTTTTGCTATTGACGTTCGCTTCTTGTTAATTTGTGCTCTTCTGCCGAATGGACTATTTTCAAGAAATGTCATTTCATTTGCTCTTTTGACTTATTTTGCTAATGTTCTCGTCTTACCGCCTACGTTTTAAGTGTACAATTAGACTTTTTATGACCTGAAATGTCATTATTGTCACTCTATTTTACTTTTGAAGTAAATAAATGAAAGTTTATTTAGTTATTGCTCTTTCTTTTAAACATGTATAGCTTTAGGAGACAGAAAAAATTTCCGTCACGTAAAAAACGACATGAAATATGTGACGCTTTTAAATACCATACCAGGAAGTTAGGATTTAACAGGAGGTTGATAGGTTTTCATTTATAATTCAATATTTTGACGATTGGTGGGCTGAAGTTTCAACTAACTATATGTAAAAAGTGTGGCTCTTAAATGTCGCACCAGGAAGTCAGAATTTAATGAGAGGTAGATTGGTTTTCATTTTTATTCATTGTACGTACTGTATTTTGCTATAACTTAATATTAATAATTAGACCAGATTAATTTCATATATTAGTGAAAGGGTTATATCGTACTGAAACTGGTGACTATCGCCTCACGTACTTACGTGAAGCGCGCCTTATTTGTTTATTTAGTATGCACCTAAAGTATTGTGATAAAATAAAGAACAAGTTAACATGAAACAATACTTAACAAGTAGTAACTTTCAAAATCCTCAACCTAATTAATTTTTACTTTTACTTTTAGGTTATTCCCGTTCCATCAGTATTCTTTGTGCAATATTGTTGTATTTATTTTTACTTTAATCAGTAAAAGTTCCACTCCAATATGTGTATGTACTCTTTCACAATAAAAATTTGTTATTTTTACTTTCTTATATTAAGATAAGTTGCCACTGCGATCTGCTGATTTAATCATGTAACACATAGGATTTACGTATTTATTACAGAGGACAAGTTATTTTTATTATACATTTTGATAAAATGTTCAATAATATTTAAATTTGTGATTACGAAACCATGAAAACTAAAAAATGGAAAACACTGGGCTTAGTAATTATAACCTCGTATTTGAAAAAGTTTGACTGAATTTTCTCTGACCGATTTTTTTACATCCAAAAATGGTTTAACAGTAAATTTGTATTATTGGATGGTCCAATATACCTGAAAACCCTCTATTGAAATTTCTCTGCACGTATAGTATTATTGAATTACAAAAATAAAAAATAAAAAAAATAAAATAAAAATATATTGAAAATGAGTTTTTCATATGAAAGGTAGTTTTAATTGTTCACAATAGCTTATTTCATTAAAAGTTTAAATCTAAAACTTTTCTTGAGTGCTAGACGTTAATATTAGCTAGCTTTTAATGAATGGTTCGTGCAGTTTTCCTGACATGTTCATGTTCATATTCATGGCTTATCATGCTCGTTACTGCGGTAAAAGGTTGAGTTTCCACGATTATGCGGGAGGGGGTTGTCTCCCTTGCTTGCAAACATCCTACAATACTCCGCCCTTATCGCACTTTTTTCTTCTTTTTTTATAAAAAAAGATCCTAGTTAATAAATTTTCCTACAGTTGCCAAATAAAGTTATTGTTATCGCACTCAAAATAGTACGCAAAACAGCAGATTCTTACACTTACTACTTTACCGCACACATTTTACTTTACCGCACTCCAGTGTTCCAACTTACGAAAACAAAGGTTAAATTATCCAAATTATAATTACAATAACAACTAATGATTATTTTTTTAACTAACTACATTATTTAAACACTATATATCAAATATAAAAATGTTAAAATACAAAAAAGTAAATATAGACAATCTAATAAAAAAAAAAAAAATATAAAAATGTGATGAGTAAGTGTTATGATGAAAAATAACAGCGCTTGATTAGGTTTGCTGAATCGGTCAAAAAAGGCAACGCTGGCAATAAACAGAACAGCTGGTGTAGTTGATATTGTAAAACGATAAAGTGTCGATGAACACTCTATTATTTTATATTTTATAGCTGTAGGAAAAATTTAATATGCAACTCGACCTTAAAGTGTGTTTGCTGCACTCGAGAAACCTTTCCGCCTTCGTCTGTGGCTCGTGCGTAAATATTTCTCTCGAGTGCAGCAAAGTGCCACTTTGCGCTCTAGTTGCACAAATAACTATTATCGTTAAATTGTTACTCTTGGTAAGATATTTTATTTTATTTATTATTTTTTACTATTTGCAGTTTTAAAATTGTAATTATCATTGAAATATATATAAAAAATAACTCAACTCAATATATTAAAATAATCCTTTAATCGTTTGGATGATTGTTAATAATTCTTTTTCCATTTTTATAGTGTTAACATATTATTCATGTATGTACAGTAAACGAGACTTTACTAATGTGAATTTAGTAGTGGATTAGGATTAGCATTGTTTTACACACATCTACTTGAGTTATTATAATACACAAGTAGAATAATACCAAGTTACTTAATAGCAACTCAATTATGTATTTCTATCGGATTAATAATGTTTACAATATTAATTATCTTATCTCTCGTGTATGCCAATTAATAAGAGGATTAGACGAAGTGTAATAATTATAAATAATTATGTATTATAAAAATGTGTAATAATTTAAATTTTATTAGGTTCAATGAGGTCTCAAGTGGGATTATCGTTTCTAGAAACGAACGGATTGATACAGGATACTATAATACAACACATGTATATGTATATATTTAATGTAATACATGTATATGTATGTATAGAATATAGTACATGTATGTTTACAATATAATTGTATGTATACAATATAATACATGTATGTTTACATTATAGGGTGCCTCAATTGCGCGAATCATTAAAATAAAAAATCGTATATATTGAATGTTTTTGTATAAATCAAGTTTGAACTTCCATTCTGGGGGTTTCGACGATTTTGATTAAAATATTCTAAAAAAATTTCTATTTAAAAACAAATCTAACGATATATGCCGTTTTCCCGGGAAAAATCTAGTTCCTTAGAAAATAGCTTAAAACGCGGACGGAGAAAGGGCGGGTTCGATACCCGCCAAAGAGGATATTTTTATGATAAATTATTATGAAATGTTGAATTATAATTAAATGCACTTACGAAACAAACTAAAAATAATTAATGTGAGTTTGCCTGAGTAAAGTATTGTCATGGCGCGAAAATTCGATTATGATGGATTTGCGCGAGATATTGGTGGATTTTCTCTCTCTGTCTCCCGTTGTTAATAATAATTATAATTTGATTTAAATTAAAATTTGGTGGATTATGTTTTGAGGTCCCCTGAGTGCGAAAAAGTGTTTTTTTTTAAAAAAAAAAAACTTCTATCTGTGCAGACGCCTGGAGCCTAATCTACTGGGCCGATTTTGACGAAATTATGCATGTACATTCAATATGTTGGATGCAAGTACTTCCAAGTGATTTTTAATGAAATTATAAGGTTCAGCGACTATCCGGGTATCATAGAAGAAACTAATGATATAAAGTAGGTCTATATTTATAAGTATTCTTAATTAGGTAATAAGGAGTCTGTTCTCCAAGTTTAAAAGAAGGAATATAAATGCTTATTTCATATTTTTTAGAGGAGTATTGATCACTTTACTTACATGAATAATTTGATTATTTCCTTCCATCCATTCACTGTATCATTATGGTGAAATAGTTTACTATATCTTAATGTCAATATCTTTAGGTCTGATTCGTCATAATATATCTCTTTGTTTTCCGTTCGTGATAATAGATTCTGACATTATCTGAGAGATTGTTATCTGATCTTATCCTTTTTCCTTCCCCTCGTCAGTGTTCCAAACGTCCCATTTGTTTCTTTTCCACATGCGCACCAACGAACATTAATTTATACCTACATCAGTCAATAGATGAATCAATCAGTGTCAAAATAACAAAATTTTAGGCTCACATATCTTATGAACCAATATTATAGGTATAGGTGGGAAATAGTTATATTTCTAGTTGATTTTTTAATGTGATCAACTCTAATTTAAAATTAATTTTATATACATATTGAAGTACGTTTAATAAGATAATAGAAATCCAAAGTGCCTTGAGTGTGTTCCAGTAAAGGATTGCACGGCTGTGCTTTACGTGGCAGGAGGCACTGACGTGCTCCCAGATTTAATAATTAATTACGTTGTTGTTGTTGCATTATATTATTTATTTACCTCTGAAGTATTTAACTAATCGATGTTTACATTATTTGATTAAATTAGTTTTCTCAAGCTATGGTAAAACATGGAGTAATTTCACTTAATGCTATTATTACTGGGATGTTTCGACTCACCGCTCTTTAGGATCGATAAACTGCAATTACCTGATTAATGTTTCTCTTCTAGCAAAGATTAACTCCATTCAGACCTTTTGCATTTCCCTATGTTAATATTGTCTGAAAATGAATAGCGCCTTTCAGATCTTTCAGTTTCTTTAAAGTTTTTCTATGAAGTTTTGTAAGGAGTCGTATTTTTTTTATTTATTTTTTTTATTTATTTATTTATTTTTACACAATATACAACGCATATATATACGCATTAAATTTATTTTTGTTATAAAATAAGGTTTTTGAAAAAAAATCCAGCACATTTTATGACAATTGCACAAGTAAAACAACTAGCGGACCGGAGGACCATGGCNAGTTTAAATATTAAGTGTAATAGTTGCATATTCTTTTTCTACACTTCAAAACCTTTAAATTGATGTATAACATGCCATGGTAACTAAAAACCTTTTTTTTTAGTCACCCGCCATATTGGCCGGGTCACCATCTTGGGAATATTATGTGTAAAAACTCCAAAATTTGTCCAGTTGTCTAAAATGCCGAGATGTACCTGTGTGCCAAATTTCATGTTTCTAGCTATAGTAGTTTATGAATTGAAACAAGCCAACGGACGGACAGACAGACAGACAGACAGAGCCGTTATATAAGGTTTCTTTTTTACTTTGTACAGAAACCTAAAACTACTCCAATGATTGTAATGAAATTTGAATGGTAGGTCATAATTAGCCCATTGTTGGTCTCATGTAAGTTTCAACCTTCTGCTCCCATTTGTTTTTCTTCCTCACGCACTCAAACATACATGTATTTACACCTACATCTTAAAATGTACTCATCTGATTTGGATAGTTGGTCGAAAGTAGAATATAGATTATCCCGTATTCATTTCAACCGTATATTCGCAATTTTGAGATACCATTTAAAAATATGAGACATGACTAGGAATCGAAATATATCTTAATATCATATGATCATTCGTCCAATAATAGAACTTGAGGAAGCTATGTGCCACACTGTTTTTAATTTTTTGTTGAAATCCTGTTGTGCTATTTTTTTTAAAGGAAATAATAGCATGATTTCTAATTTATTAATCTTTTAATTATGTGGTTGGATACTTTTCTATTCTTTTGTTTCTTTTGAAACTTGATTTTATTTCTACACTGTTATTTATACAAGGAAGCTTCTAAGCTCTCTTTCAAGCTAGGCAACGCTTTTCCATTTATAAAAATAAAGGGATTTTTTTTTTCTTTCTTTTAGAGCGATTTCCTCCTCAACCACTTTAGTCTCTAATAAGGAGTTTATTGTTTTCATTCAGACAAAGTAAAAAGCTACACTGAGAAGGAAAGAGAAATAAAATCGGAGGATCTGGCCAATTAAAAATTAATTAAAACCTTGTTCTTTTTTGTATTTTCCAAATTATGACGCTTCTTAAAATAAAACAGTGATGGACTGTATAGTGAAGTACCTAATGTCAGGAGCAGTTCTTTAACCTACTGCTTTGCGAGTAATAGCTCCTTCTTTCAAAAATGTCTTGAAACATTAAAATTTATAAATATTTTTACTCTCAAGAGTTAATAATAATGTTACAATCAGTAAATGAGTTAAAGAATTTGTTTGACATTTTCATGTCTTGGCTTTGCTAGATGAAATCGAAAAGCGCTACTAAAAACTCTAAGCCAAAAACGTTACTTTGTGTAACAAGGAGTTAGAAAGATGTAGGAGGTGTGCAATACAGTCTCCAGCTATAGGGCCTTCCCCTACCGCGCTTGGTAGGACTGAAGGAAGACGAGTTAGACAGTTGCAGGAGGTAGTTCGCAGTCACATAAAAAATAGTCTAGTCTAGTCTAGGTCTAGCTAGAGCCTTCGGCCTTCAGACTTCCCCCCGCGGGCTCGCCATCTTAGGGGCTACATCTTCAACTTGCGTGACAACTAGTTCTACGCCCTGACTTCTTCTCTCTCCCAGGCCTATTAGTAATGAATTGCTATTAGTAATGAAGATAACAATTTTGATTGAGTTTCGTGGATTATGATAAAAGGTGAGGCTACCCAGTGGTATGTACTCCGGTCGTGCATAACATTAATTTAGTACATTGGTTGAGGGTGTGAATTATAGTAGCAGGTCTCGAGGCCAATGCCTCTTCAGCCAATGAGGTGGTTTGTCAGGGATATGAAGAGATACCATGGATTTGACTAAAGGATTAGGATGGGATTTAAGGTTTCATGGAATTTTATATAGCGGAGAGAAGCGAGGTCAAGTACAAATGAAATTTTTAGATCGTTGTTAAATTGTTATGTTAGGAACCTATAGGGATTGGGACTTGGTGAATCGAAGGATCTTTGATTGAAGGGATTGGAATCTAAAAGAATTTGAGCGCTTGGTGTAGCCCCAGATCTCAATTCTATAGGTCCAAGTGGGTTTAAGGATCTTATTATAAAGGGCAAGGTGGAATCTTTTGGAGTTGAGAGTTCAAATAATATATTTTTAATGTGAATATATATATATTGTAAAGAATACAGATTGATAGTTTGACAGAGCCAGCGCTGGGGTGGGTCGCTGCGAGACTTTGTGCCGGATAGCACAAATTCCAATAATAAAAAACACCATAAACACTTGAAAACTATCATTTATTATTCTTCGCCTTGCTCTCGTAAAACAGAAATCAGGTCGGAAGGTATCTATATAAATTTGAAGTCAAAAGCTTATAATAAATTATAAAATGCCCCTTCAGCTAACCGGGTGGGTGTATATATAATAGAAGGTATCTTTTACCAAAATTATAATAATAGTTTTTGAGGGTTACAAGAATGAATTATTATTAAGTGGATATTACGACGATTATTTGTATGCTCCAACTTCAACTCTGTAAGTGTTTGAAGACATGTATTGAAAAGGCTAACACTGAATGGGACAAATGCAGGTTATTGTTGAAAAAATATAGTAACCAAATGTTTTGGATTGTATTATTGAATTTTGGTTAGATTCTTGAGAGATAGTTATACTGACTACTTGAATAAATTCTAGTAGATGAGCTGATTGATTACTTTTTAAGGAGTGGAGCTTCTAAAAAAATTTAGAAGTAAAATTGTCAATCATATTATAAATGTCAAGCGTAAACTTTTTCTCTAATAATTCATAATTAATAAACACTAAGATTAGTCGTGTGAATATTTTTATTAAGGTTGTTTTACAATAATTTCTACTAGTTATAATAATTAATAGTAGTTTTGTTCCATTTTTCTTAATGGCTGTTAGTCTTATACTGTTACTCAGCATATGGCACAAGGTATACGTTGTGGTGTTTTACTGGTGTATACGTTGTGGTGTTGTTCTTTTACTGTGGGGGAAGGGCACATGAGTTAACCGGCTGGGTGTATATATGTTTTTTTAGTGCAAAAACTTGGTAAGAAAAAATATATACGAAGAAATAGAAGGAAATAAGATTCCTCTGAAGAGACTTTCAAGAACCTGAGAACCACTAAGAATGTACATAATGTGCTTGCTTGAAAATATATATGCTTGATCCTTTTGCCAACATTCGACATTTGAATAAGAATGAGCAAGTTACGCCCTCTGTAGAAAGGGAAAAAGATTTTTTTTTTTTTTTTTTTTAAATGCTTTTACGTTCTTCCATTGTAATAAAAATCCCTGTAGGTGTATGGTCTGGAAAATTTTTATTGTAACCCAAGTCAGAAAGTCAAAGGGGAAAAAGCCAAATAATATCTCGTTTATTTTTTTCCACCGCATTCTACTGAATCCAAGATTAGAATTTGAATAAGATTTTTTTTTCTTTGTGCCTAGAATTCGTAATGATTTATGCTCAAAAACATACGCAAGCTAAACAATCGTTGCTTTGGTAATGTGAGGTTTACATTTATTTATATTTGTATTTTTACGTGGATGTTGTTTCCATATCCTTATGTATGTTTACTGCAAGGAAACATAATTTTTTGGCTAAGGTATATTTTTAGGTGAAATTTTATTGTTTTTTTTATATATTTTTTTATTTATTTATTTAAGTTGCCATTGTAGCATATTACTTGCATGTATAAACTTGTATTTCCAGAACAAGGGACTTATATAAATAGAAAACAATCAAAATAAAGTTCTCTGTTTATCTAAAGTATACAATATAGAAACGGGGGGAGGGATGTATAAAGTTAACAAAATAACCTTTCTTATTTTTCTATCACCTACTGTACTTCTGTTATCTTTCTTACTTCATATTTTACTATAAGATTAGAATTTTAGCTTTGAGTTCAAACACAATATTGACGTGGAGATGTTTCCAAAGGATTGAGAGCAATCAATTTATGGTAATTTGCTCGAGTAAAGTATTGGTACACAATTTTTGCCCAAATTAGTGAGATGATTGACAAATTTACAGCTCTGATTGAATGCGTTGATGTTTTTCTGCAAGTTTTATGGAATTAGCGCCCCAGGTGGCGCAACCTGGTTGATGCCACTTGGTTCCACAACCAACCTTGCGCCACCAGAGTCTTTACTTTTTTTGACCAGTCGAGAAATGGATCCGGAGGAGATAGCTGTGCTTGCTTATCATTATGTCCGTGAAAGGAGAATAGAAAAAAGGCGTTTCCGAGTTTATCCAATAATTCCAGACAAAAATAATACTAGTTTTTTTTTCATACAGTGTACCCCCGTATCATAGAGGACAGTAACAATTTTTCAATTTTTGCCGAATGTCGCTTGGAACTTTCGATGAATTGCTTAGAATATTGAACAACAGTTTGACCAGTAAAGATACTTACATGAGAGATGCAGTTAGCCCCTGATTTGGTTTTCCCTATATTTGATTGAAGGAGTGGGGGCTAGGGTGGCTGACCAAGACAAAATGGCCCGATTTCGGTCAAATTTAGAGGATATCTGAAGGATCTATCGTATATGACGATACCATTTGAATTAGATCATGATCAGATCGGATCTGTCATAGTCATTGCGCATGCAATAACATGAGATCTTTGTCCCGCACAAAACTTCCATCCGATTTTGATATAGTTCCTTATGAATGTCATTTTAATTTGATTTATAGTAGCCACTGCGCATGCGCATAAATTTACTTAGAGAATGATCCACAGATGATCCCTAGCTAGTGCCACACTATTTGGCAGTCTATTTTCTCTGTGTATAATGAGTTTAAACATTAATTTTAAGTACTAGTATATGAGAAATGTACTCCAAACAAATAGCATCGATGTATTCTCTCTCTATTCGCGTGAGGATTTATTTATCTTGCTTTTAAAGTTGAAACGCTGTCCTGTCTTGCAACACGAAATGTTTATTACTTTATTTGAGCTGAGCAAGCTTGTGAAACTTTCCCTTGTTGGTTCCATTATGATTCTTCTTTTTCATCCTCATCTTACTTACGAGTCTTGCGAATGTGAAAGAGGAACGCTCAGTTTCTTAGCATTTCTCGTTTTCCCTCGTTGACTTACATTTTTCGTCCTTTTTTTTTCTTCTTGAAACGATCCTTAGGGTTCCTTAGGGTTCTTGTCTGATAGTGTTCAAGCTTTTCTCTCTCCCTTGCCACCCTCACACTTGATTCTCTGCGACCTCTAGAGAATCTTTCTCTACATGTTCTTACTTCCCTTTCATTTCTCAAAAAGATAATTTCAGAGTTTTTCTTCCTCCCTTCCTTGATATTTTGTTCTCTCGCAACTTGTCACTTTCTTTTACTCTACTTCTCCCACTCCAGGTTATTTCGTTTTTTTCTTTATCGTTTACAAGACAACGACATCATACTCTTCACTTGAGACCGTAAGAAACCACTTGACCCTCGTGTTTCTTTTAACAGCTGTAAGGTTTTGTCACTAAAATGACCTTCTTCTTGCATTTCACTGTTGGAACAACTATTCTGATACTTTTATTAATTGTTTTATTCACATTTCAACACTTTATTCAAACATTAAAAATTTAGTGAAAGATGGCCGATTAAGAGTAGAACTAATTAAGGCATCCTTATAATTACCCCAAAATACTGTAGTCAATAATAATTAAGAGAGCAAATTGGTGTTATTGGCTACAGGCAAACTTTTTTGTATAGCTAGAGCTAGTTTAACACGTGGTTTTATCGCGAATCTAATTTCGGACGTTTTCAATTTCTAATAAAAATAAAATATAATTAATAAAATGTGGCATATTGCTTCTTCTCTTCCTATAGCTTATAGGTAGTTTAATAATACATATGTATCGTGCTTTTACAAACTATTATATTCTAATTTATCTAACATTTTCCCCTCTTTTAAAAAAAAAAAAAAAAAATCTGTTAAAGTGCTTTTGATTTTTTTACTTGAATAAAAGTTTCAATTTAGCAAAAAATGGATTGTGCACAGACTGTTAAAATTAATATAGCCATTCTGTGGGCAGGCCCCAATCGACCTTAAGACCTGTGTATATTTGTGTCTTGAAATTTTTGAATTCTGAGACAAAAAATGTTTGTTCTTTCGAACGATCACATATATTTTGTTACGGTGAGCTCGTTAGCAAATATTTATAGGAATAAATTTAAATTATTATTTGAAATAAAAATCATTTTAATAACAATTTATTTATTTATTTTTGAACGAAGTTCCTTACGGCACGTTACAGCGTCTGGAGCCCGGGAGTGAACCCAAAAACCAACCGTCACGAAATCGACCGATGACCATAACTTGAGTAAAAGTTGACCGATTTAGTTGAAATTTGGTACACATGTTAATTTTACCAATGCCCAGGACTAGTTAGTTGGACAACGTTATCCGCTCAAGCGTTCTCGCGAAACGCTCGCGTAAACGTAAGTTTCAAATGTAAAATTGGGATTTTAAGACGGGTAAGAATTCTAAATTCATCTATTCAATGAGACAAAAACTTTTTTAAATACATTTTCTTAGTAAAACCAACACCGCTATGAAGTTTTAAAGATCTCTAAATTTATTAAAGCGGACCTAAACGTTTAAAATAGAGAAAACAATGTTTTTGCTGATATCTTTTGTTCTAAACTAACGATTTTAATAAAACTTCATACACAATGTCTACAATACCAAAAGAATAAAACAATTAACAACAATTAAAACAATTACGAAAGAGACATGTGAAATTTCAACCTGATAGAAGCAGAAGTTTTTGTGAAGTGAAGTAATATATTTTAAAATTTGTAGGCCGGGTAAGTAGGGAACAGTCCTTTTCTTTTCCCGCAAACTACAACCATCCTCTTAAACTATCAACTTATTATGATCAACTTTTTTCTCAATATTCAATACAATATTAATTGCAGGACGCTCGCTTCAATGATAAAAATTATGATTTTCTTTTAATTTTGCCTCAACTCCGCTAAGTACAAAATTGAAAGTAGTTACTTTTAATTTTGTCTCTTTTCTAACAAGTAGTTAGCATCGTAGGAGTGTGATTTTATAATTTATATTTAATGAAAAGCGTAAGGAACTTCGTTTCTACCGGGTGTCCGGCGACACCATACGTATTTTTTTGTTTGTGGATAAAAGTGAAGAATAACCTTTAGCACGACATGGAATATATGTATAATGTATTTTACACAGCATGCAGCGTGTTCTACCTAGTCTCTCTCTCTCCCAATGTGATATACTCTTACATGGCCTTACCCGAGTCTCCATCTTAATTACCTTGTAATCAGTTAAGGAATTGACGTGAACACGCTTTGTACATTTTACATAATTATTTATTTGTTATATGAGATGACTTAATAATTTCATTTTAAGTTTTAGGTAGTATTCATACAATAGAAAGTTTAAATTATTATTTAAATCAAATTATAATTATTATTAACAACGGGAGACAGAAAGAGAAAAATAGTCTTCAGCGCCAGGACTCAACCACGTGCCTCTATATTTCCAGTAAAGTGCTCTACCAACTGAACTTCACTGAAGAATAATTTCCTCTGTCAGTTACGATACCTATAGTCCCGAATATAGAGGCCCGTGGTTCGTGTCCCGGTGCTGGAGTCTATTTTTCTCTGTCTGTCAGATTAAAGACATATTGAAGCTTGTTTTTAAAAATGTTTTTTTAATAAAATTATTTCACATCTCACGTTTAGTTTCACTGCTTTTCTGGGCTATATTTTACAATTTTCCAGACATTTACCTACCTATATGTTTTTGAAAACAGGATGATTTGAAAGAAAAGGTGAGAGAAGGAAAAGTAAAAATAAAATTTCAATAAATTATTTCGTTAGTTCGTAGTTGAGATTTGTCCATAAATATGCATATTAGAAAAGTACTGTTGAAATTCAAGTCAATTTTACCATAACTTCTAGTTTGATGTATTGAATTACTAATTTTGTAAAAAAAAAAAATAATATTACAAGAAAAGTAAGTTGATGGATTAATTTAAGTTATGCTAAAACACGGGTGAGGTCAATTCCCACCAAGGAAAGGTTACTTTATAACAATTGCCATTTTATTATTCGGTCTAAAAGAGTATCGAACTGATGGGAAATAAGCTTGAAATCAAAATCATGTCACGTTCTTGGATGTAATTCTTTAAAACGAATTTATTACCCTTTATATATATATATATATATATTTNCCTTCTGGCAAAATGTTAATATTCTAAAGAAATCTAAGTTTAAAATATCGGATGTGATAAAACCGGAAGAGTGGGAAGAACACTTCAGGAGTTTATTGAATCCTCTAAGTGTGAGTTTACCCGTATATTACGCTCCTCCCCTACACCAGAACCAAATGCTTGAAAGTCTGTTCGAGGAAGAAGAACTTGAGTATGTCTTAACCAAGGCGAAAAACAATAAAGCTCCTGGCTGCGATAGGATTCCGGCAGAATTTTTTAAGAATGCTACGCCTTTATTCAGGAAGCGGCTCTTGAAATTATACAATAATATTCTTAGTTCTTCTGAGGTACCCGTCGATTTTAAATCGTCAATAATATTCCCGATTTTTAAGAAGGGAGATATTGATCAGTCTCAAAACTACAGGGGGATATCTTTTATCAATGCCGCCGGTAAGATATTCACGTCAATGTTATACTATAGACTAATTAGATGGGTCGACGAATCTAAAATCATCACCGAACATCAAGCGGGATTTAGACAAGGTTACTCCACATCTGATAACCTCTTCAGCCTTACTAGTATAGCTCAGATTCTTAAGAAGGAAAAAAAAAGACTATACTGCTTTTTTGTTGACTTCAGAGCCACGTTTGACTCGATAGATCGTCGTTGCCTTTACTACAAACTTAGCCGAGTAGGACTGTCGTACAAAATCCTGAATCTTTTAGAGAATATGTACGACGGGACAGTTTTCCATATGGGGGAAAACAGACTGCCTTTCCAACTGGCGAAAATAACATCGAGCAGGAAGTTATCTTGGTTCAAGATATGGTCAGATAGAGCAAATGAGATGGAGGATGGTTTCGAGGGAGGATTCGAGGAAAGACATAAGTGGTTAAATCTGATGTGGAAATGGATGAACATAGCTGAGAGAAATTTTTATAAGCAGTGTGATGACAGGATCAGTCAGGCCCAGTTCCATATCATATACAAACAAGTACAAACGAATTTTCAGGCTAATTACCTCTACTCCGACCTAGACTACGCTTCACAGAGATTTATCCTACTAGCTAGGAGTGAAATGATTAATCTGAACTGTAAGAGATGGATGCGGAATAACAATAACATTTGTGATATATGTGATAAGAATGTCATGGAGGATGTTGATCATTTCGTCGGTGGATGTAAAGCACTAAGATCAATTAGGAAATGTCATCTTACTCTTAATACTGTTAAACTCAACATATCTCTGTTTCATGTCTTCTTACTCTTACTATTGCTAAGTATAATAGTGTACCGTGTACCCTCCTCTTTCTTACTCTCTAGACTCGTTTGTTTTCAAAACTTTTATGTATATGTATATACGAGTTTATATTTGAACATTTAATTCAAGTTGCTGATTGTGAATGTTTTTCTTTTGTTTCAGTGGCTAGCCCACCAGAAAAACACAAGGAGCCTAGCCCTTCGAGGCCCGCCCCATCCGCCCCCACAACCAACGGCCAAGTCAGCAGTAAGTAACATTTTTTTAATGTTAATGTTACGTTTCTATGCTTTCTATACCTACATTTCTAGTGTCGATATGCATTTTTACTAGTTCACTTGTCTTCGGGTTTGATTTAGTTTTTTTTTTTTGTTTTTGTTTTTTACATAATACATATGTATATTACTTGCAATTTAATTTTGCTATAAGTAATAAAGAGTGGCATGGATTGCCATGAGAGGAGAGGCTACCCAGTGGTAGTACTCCTGTCGTACGTAACATTAAATCTAGTACATCTGTTGAGGTTGTGAACTATAGTAGCAGGTCACGAGGACAATGCCTCTTCCGCCGAAGGGGTGGTTGGTCAGGGATATGAAGGGATGCCGTGGATTTGACTAAAGGATTTGGATGGTGATTTAAGGTCTCATGAAATTTTTTATAACGGATAGAAGCGAGGTCATGTACCAAAGGAATTTTAAGGTCGTTGTGGATTGTGGGGTTAGAAACGTATGGTGGGGAATTGGTAATTTTTCAAAGGATCTTTGATTGAATGGATTGAAGTCTATAGGAATTTGAGCGCTTGGTGTAACCCCAGAGCTCAATTTTATAAGTCCAAATGGGTCTGGATTGAATTATAAATAAGGCTTATATTATAAAGGGATAGGTGGAATCTTTGGTCAAGGAGTCGCAAGAGGAGTTTATATCGTCTGTTAGTTTCCGTACGTTTAGATTTGGTGTGTTGAGCCCAAGTCAATCGTCGATCAAGATTTAGGCGTAGATATGTGTGGGATCACTCCTTGGTTGAGGATGAATGGAGGACAAGTTGAATGTCTGAGAGTAAATTTGACATAAACACTTGCTTGCTCTTTTTTTTTTTTTTTTTTTTTTTTNTTTTTTTTTTTTTTTTTTTTTTTTTTTTTTTTTTTTTTTTTTTTTTTTTTTTTTTTAATCCTTTATTTCCTCAACCAAGGTTCAAAAAGGTGGTTTTTGATGTTGGTTGCTGTCATGTTAGGGTCGTGGGAGGCAGAAAATATACATTTGTCACCAGCAAAAGTAGCTATTTGGGAACTTGGATGTTGGGGAATATCTGATGTATAAAAGGAGTACAGCCAAGGACCAAGAATACTTCCTTGTGGTACACCAGCAAGTATAGGTACTCAAAGCAAGTATAGTACAGGAAGTATATGAGTATCTAATATCGATTTAAACAGCTTTAGTGGATCATGCGTAACACTAGTACCGCTTTATGAGCAGAAACATTTATAGGTTATAATTACCTAATTGATATTTTGTTAAAAGTTACTAAATCCAAAAAACTGATAAGTCATAAATCTGCTTTGTAAATTTATAAAACTGCTGAACAGGGGATAACCAATTTTCAAAATTAAATTTAATAGCAATAAACACCGAGATATCATACCTCTCTCAGAGCATAATAACATGTATTCATGTATGGATAGAGTAGAAGATTTTATTTCTTGACCATTTTTCTGCAGGTCACATTATAATCGGTGATCCTATTCTGTTTGTTCCTAACAAACTTTGTCTAATACATATTACTAAATATTTTATTTTGTAATATATATCTTTTTTATTTTGTAATATTTACGGAACCTCATAGAGCCCGCTGTGGCCTTCCTCCATATTTGGTTTAGCTCGAGAAACCCGCAGTGTGGATCTTTTTAGGTATTTTTTTATAAACCGGCACAAAAATAAACAGAACCTTTAATAATTCAATTAAAAACATAAGTCTATTTAATTAAATGAAATGTTTAACCTTTGACATGAAAATTTTCTAGATTCAATTGATACATGGGCAAAAGAAAGTCTAATAAGCAGCGTTAAAAAGTGAAAAAACCCAACAAAAAACATTGTAGTTCTTGATACTCTTGTGGTAACGTTAAATTAATTATTCACGAACGTAAAAGTTAACATATTTTTGTTTTTTTTTCCTGTGACATTTTGCTAAAACCCGAGGGAAACGAGGCGTTCATTATGCATCCAAAACTGTACACGACATCCATCCAAAACAATTTTAATTTCCCTCCGGCTTGCTAACGCCATCGTTGTTTTTTTTCTTCTCTTTTTAATTAAATGAAAATTCAGTGGAGAGATGTAAACCTGTTGACTGGTCGGTACGCGCATAGTAGCGCAACTTTGGCACTACTACTTGTTGCTAGTTGCCAAAGTTGCACCTTTGTATCCACCTGTTGAAGATATATCAGCTGCTTCTGCTACAACCCTTAGTTTGATAAGCGAGAGGCCGTCGGACGCATGACTGCCCCCTCGTGCCAATCAATACTGCCTCCCTGAGTAACCCCCGAAGAGAAATTTATCGCCCCCCCCCCTCCTTGAGTCTAGCCTAACTAGACCCCTTCAATTCCCTAATTAGTCCTCCTTGATTCAATTAGCCTTTATCAATACTTCCTTTACAATCGTAAATGTTCTTAATAATAATACTTGCTGTTTATTTGTGTTGATGCCTTTATGGAGTCGAATATTGTCTCCTTCCAACAAGACTTGCCTTTATTACGAGTTAATTGAATAGTTCTTGTTCCAAGTTGCTTATATTACTATCCCCAACTATTCTTGGCATTATTTTAATTTTCACCTCTTCTATCCATCACACCAATCTAGTACCTACATCAGAGAGGAATAATAAAACTTTTTATTAGCCCAAGCAGCTTTCAGTCTTCATAAGGCCATCACCAGTGCCGTAATGCAGAAGAAATAGAGTTACATTAATAACAGAAAAGTTACTTGTTGAGTCTACTTCATGTCGGATACAGAAGACTCTTACGTCGATTTCTGACATGGAGTAGTCTTACCTTTCACTTATTTCCTGTAACTATACTAACTAATTTAAATGTAACTGTAATTTCTTCCGCATTCTGGCATTGATGAAGACCTTATGCAGGCTGAAAGCTGCTTTTGCTTATAAAAAGTTTGAATTTACGTGGAGAGACAGTTTTACCATTCCTTAGGATGACCTCCATAAATGCGCTCCCATCTAACATCAACTTTAGTAGATCATTTGTTTACTTATAATCTTTACTGAAATCGTTGGTATTGTTATATGTAGTAGTAGTAGTAGTAGTAGTAAGGGCTGGGAGGCCTGGCCTGGCAAACAGACCATCTTTGGATCCTTTTTGCCAACCCCAGACGTACCCACACCCCTCAAACCTTTTAGTTTGGATTATGAAGGAGAGGATATCTTGCCACTTCAGAGTTTCAAGTTCCTCCTCCTTAATTTCTTCCTAAGATATTTAAGCGAAATCTCCCATATCCTTCACACACTCCCAGAAAATGGGAAACTGTTTCCTCCTCCTTACCGCACCCTGGACATGTGGGGGTCATCTTATACTTTAGTAATGCCAGTTGTCTTCTAAGCCTGTAGTTTCGAGTCAGCACTCCAACCAGATTTCTTAGGTTGGTCCTGCTCAGTCCTAGCAGCCAACTGGTTTTTCCTTTTATTTATTTTCGGCAGTAAAATCTTAGACTGCCTGCATATTGTATAAGTAGTTAAATGGCTATCATATTAAAACATTAACTACAGCTGGTGGTTTTTACAGCTTTATCTTTGTACGTATGTAAACAACTATACTTCTTCTAAATTTATTCTAAGCATACCTACTTAGTCAGCATTTCTTAGTGTAACGAACTAACATATGGTAAGATTAGGCTCCGTGTGTAACAGCTTCTGTCTTGAGAACCTATGATGGTTATATCTCGCTGTGTTATCTTAAGTCGTAGATTCGAAATGTTTTCGAAACCAAGGATATTGCTTCCGTCACGAGCGCTTACGAACAAACGAAAAATTACGCTAGTTTGTGGTGTTCGTTAATGTTCCTCTAGTCGTAGATGTTAGTCTTTTTTGAAACTTATAATTTTTCTAATAACATGAAAGCAGAAACAATTGGAAAAAATTATAAGTGCTAGTTACATAAGTAGCATATGACTCCTAAACAAACGCTTACCGTTGCTTAGATTTGGCTCTCCTTACGTTGCGTCGGCTACATTAAGAGGTTGGATTTCTCGATTGTGATTTGTTGTTTTACCGTACTAATTTCTAAATTTGGGCGCCACACTATTGGCTTCCTCGCGTACTATTTCGACACTAATTCCATGCTATTACATTTTTGTCCAATTTATTAAGCCCCCCCCCCCTCGTTTTTTAAATATGTCAATTTAGCCAAATTTAAAGAGCCTAGAGGGTAATTTATGTGGGGTTCAAAAAATGTAACTTATGTCTCAAACTGATTTCTGTTTTTGAATTTTTTGAAATCGAAGACTTTATTCATTTACTTTTATTTTTTTTTTCAAAACGCTCACATAGCTTCTGTTACCTTCAGTGAGCTCGGAAGCAATAGTACGGGAAAAAATTATACAAATTAGATATCAATAGGTAAAATATGAGTAAAGTACGGGATACGAATATTTTTTATATTGGTAAATCTTGTTGTGGATTTACCATTCACCGTTACACGTGACAGCCATTTATTACGTTCTTTCGGGAGGCCTCTACGCAGCGGTGTAGTGAGAGTGCTGAACTATTAATCATAAGGCATATCTTACAGTCGTTACAAATCCATATTTTATTTGGTAAAGAAAAACCCCTATGCTCTAAAAAATCATAGGGAAGTAAGCATCCAAGTAGGGTTTCGTAAGTTATTAGGAATATATGTTATTATAGGCTGAAATAACATTTTATTGTTTCATCACACCCTTTATAAATGTAAAAAAAAAATATTAAAAAAATAACTTACTACGCCCTCATTTTCTTTTTCTTCCACTCCCGCCTATATCTTTAAAAAAACTCATTTGAGTTGTAAGAAAATTGGATGATGTGTCGAATATAATCCACAGACTGTCGCATAATAATTTCAACCATCGGCGCTCTTTAAATTTAATTTTAAATTATTACATTAATTCATGTAAAAACGAAGTTCCTTATTAACGAAGTATTGTATATTGAGAAAAAAGTTAATGATGAATTTATAGTTAAAGCAGATGGTTGTAGAGACGAAAAAGAACTGTCCTCTCAGACTCCGTCGGCATATTACTCCAATTAAATATTAAAATACAAAACAGAAATCGTCAAAACTAAAAAACCTCTCATTGTATCAGGTTGTAATTTTACATGCTTGTTTCAATTGCACTTTAGTTGGTGTGTATGAAGTTTTATTTAAATCGTTACGTTAAAACGTAAGATATTGGTAAAAACGTTGTTTCCTTTATTTTAATCGTTTAGGTCCGCATTAATAAATTAAGCGATATTTATCAGTTCATATTCATTGCACTTTCAGCGTTCGTTTTACTAAAAAAGAATGTATTTAAAAAAGTTATTTGTCTCATTAAGTAGATGAAGAACAGAATTTTGAAATAGAATTTTTCCCTTCCTAAAATTCCAATTTTAAATTTGAAGCTTACGTTTACGCGAGCGTTGGGCGTGAACGCATGGGCGGATATCGCTGTCTAACAAACAAAGCCTATGCATTAATAAAATGAACACGTGTACAAATTTTTAACTTACTCGGTCATCTTTTACTCAAGTTATCGTCATCGGTAGATTTCGTGACGCTTGGTTGTGTGCCGGTTATTTTGTGACGGTGATTTTGGTCGTTTTTTTGGATTCGCTCCCGGGCTCCAGAACGTGCCATAAGGAACATCGTTCCAAAAAAGACGAANATTGTGATTTGTTGTTTTACCGTACTAATTTCTAAATTTGGGCGCCACACTATTGGCTTCCTCGCGTACTATTTCGACACTAATTCCATGCTATTACATTTTTGTCCAATTTATTAAGCCCCCCCCCCCCTCGTTTTTTAAATATGTCAATTTAGCCAAATTTAAAGAGCCTAGAGGGTAATTTATGTGGGGTTCAAAAAATGTAACTTATGTCTCAAACTGATTTCTGTTTTTGAATTTTTTGAAATCGAAGACTTTATTCATTTACTTTTATTTTTTTTTTCAAAACGCTCACATAGCTTCTGTTACCTTCAGTGAGCTCGGAAGCAAAAGTACGGGAAAAAATTATACAAATTAGATATCAATAGGTAACCTCCGTAAATGCGCTCCCATCTAACATCAACTTTAGTAGAACATTTGTTTACTTATAATCTTTACTGAAATCGTTGGTATTGTTATATGTAGTGGTAGTACTAGTAGTAGTAGTAAGGGCTGGGAGGCCTGGCCTGGTAAACAGGCCATCTTTGGATCCTTTTTGCCAACCCCAGACGTACCCACACCCCTCAAACCTTTTAGTTGGATTATGAAGGAGAGGATATCTTGCCACTTCAGAGTTTCAAGTTCCTCCTCCTTAATTTCTTCCTAAGATATTTAAGCGCAATCTCCCATATCCTTCACACACTCCCAGAAAATGGGAAACTGTTTCCTCCTCCTTACCACACCCTGGACATGTGGGGGTCATCTTATACTTTAGTAATGCCAGTTGTCTTCTAAGCCTGCAGTTTCGAGTCAGCACTCCAACCAGATTTCTTAGGTTGGTCCTGCTCAGTCCTAGCAGCCAACTGGTTTTTCCTTTTATTTATTTTCGGCAATAAAATCTTAGACTGCCTGCATATTGTATAAGTAGTTAAATGGCTATCATATTAAAACATTAACTACAGCTGGTGGTTTTTACAGCTTTATCTTTGTACGTATGTAAACAACTATACTTCTTCTAAATTTATTCTAAGCATACCTACTTAGTCAGCATTTTTTAGTGTAACGAACTAACATATGGTAAGATTAGGCTCCGTGTGTAACAGCTTCTGTCTTGAGAACCTATGATGGTTATGTCTCGCTGTGTTATCTTAAGTCGTAGATTCGAAATGTTTTTGAAACCAAGGACATTGCTTCCGTCACGAGCGCTTACGAACAAACGAAAAAGTACACTAGTTTGTGGTGTTCGTTAATGTTCCTCTAGTCGTAGATGTTAGTCTTTTTTGAAACTTATAATTTTTCTAATAACATGAAAGCAGAAACAATTAGAAAAAATTATAAGTGCTAGTTACATAAGTAGCATATGACTCCTAAACAAACGCTAACCGTTGCTTAGATGTGGCTCTCCTTACTGCGTCGGCTACATTAAGAGGTTGGATTTCTCGACTGTGATTTGTTGTTTTACCGTACTAATTTCTAAATTTGGGCGCCACACTATTGGCTTCCTCGCGTACTATTTCGACACTAATTCCATGCTATTACATTTTTGTCCAATTTATTAAGCCCCCCCCCCCC
>KZ651410.1:664859-676458 GCA_001010745.2 Gerris buenoi
TGTTAATGTTGCGTGGGGTATCAAATGAAAGGTATTGAAGAGTAAATTACAAAAATAAACACTTGTGGAAAGTGTTTAAATTTCTTCGCCATTTGGTCAATTTATAATTTCATTTTACCAACACTAACCAAACCCTTTTTTTCGTGAGACTTCACGCACAAGTATTTTATTTATAAAACTACCTGTCTGATATTGATCCAATCTGGAGTGGACAACGTATATAGTCATGTTAATTTAGCTTTCAACCTTCTGCGTACAATTTATATTTTATTTCGAGGAAGTCGCACACGAATTGGTAGAAGTATTTTTCTGCCAATAATTGTAAAAATGGAAGGTATTTGTAAGCAAAAACAAAAGTTTTTCATACAGTCAAATAACTAAATATAATAGGAAATGTAAATAATTAAAGTGTAATTCTGCTTATTTGATTGACTGTTTTCTTCTAGTTGGTTGGTTTGAGTACTCAAAATAGATGGATGAAAATCATTTGAGCGTAGAATTCCACTAACTAACTTTTTGATTGATTCTGTGGTTTCTAGAACGAGGCCTCGTCTATCAATAATTTTCTGATTGGACCCAATTAAAAGCTCTTTACTAAGTCATCATCTAAGTCTCAAAATAAGCCGATTATTTATTTTTATGTAATGTTCTCAACCTTTTGCTGTCTTGTAGAAATAAAAATAATTAAATACAAATAAAAAAATTATATAAAAATAGAAAGGACATAATCGTTATAGAGAGTACTACATTTTTAATAATTAATCAATATTTAATTGCTATTTATAATATAAAAAAATCTATCCTAATAAAACTTGTTCAAAACATTTCTCATGTACGAGGACATAATTACTTTGTTAAGTGTTTTCCATTCAATATGGTATTTTCCCGTTAACGTGGTTACATTTAATTATTATTAAATATTTTATCAACAATTACCATAAAAATACCTTCACCCTGGCCGGAAATTGAACCCAGGCTTTGACCATCCGCGTTTAAAGCTATTTTCTCTGGAACAAGATTGATCCTGGGAAAACGAATTCTGTAGTTAGGATTCGTATTTTAAAAGGGACTTTATTACGATTTTTTTCTACATTTTAGTCAAAATCGAATTTAGGAAAATAAATTCTTTAGTTTTTCAGAATTTTTGAGGTTAGCGACCCAAAATTAAGAGCTAAAATCCATTCATCGACTTACCCATAGAGTTTGATTTTGTCCATCGTGTATACCGGGTAATTGAAATTTATACCACCATGATTAAAGATGATTAGTTAACTAAATAGTTAAAACATTTTGGCCTTCTTGATGATTAAACTAAATAGTGAAAACATCTTGATGATCTTGATGACTAAACTAAATGGTTTAAACATCTTGGCGTTCTTGATGATTAAACTAATTTGTGAAAACATCTTGATGATCTTGATGACTAAACTAAATGGTTTAAACATCTTGGCGGTCTTGATGATTAAACTAAATAGTTAAATCATCAATTAAAGAAGTTCAATGTGTTTTCATGACCCACGAAGATTGAAGATGCTTTCAAAAATGTAAAAACATCACAGATTAATTTCTTTGTAGCATAGTGTCGTACATTTTTTTTTAAATATCTCAGCTTCCTAGCATATTATCCCTCGATCAATATCATCAGCAGGCACCCCCTTTTATTATTTTTATAATATCTTAACCATTTTTCTTATCTGGTTGATTACTAAAGTATAATTTGATGTAATATTTTTTATTTTTTTATTTTTTATTTTTTTATTTTTTTTTTTCTTTCATCGCATACTCGTCATTTGTACTAAGTTTTTATTAGCTTGCTTTCTTGTTTGTTTGTTTGTCCAGTACAAATTTCGCAATAAATTTCTAATTAACTTCCCAAGTAGCTAGACATTTTAAACTCTTAGAATAGCTCAGAAACGATGAAAATGCATTATTTTAATACTTTTAGCCATCTTTAAGCAGAATTTAATTCGTTTTCAGTAAATTTAGCTGTATGGAAAGTTATTTTATTTGTTTTGACATGTCCCATATTTATAATCTTCATTTTGACAGGTTTCAAATTTGTGATTTATGACAGNAAATGTTCTTTTTATCTTGTAATTATTTTACATTTAATATTTAAACACAATTTATGGATTACTTCTAAATTAAACAAATATTAACTTTAAATTTGTGGCTAACGTCAAATTATCTTGTCGTTTAATGAAAACTTGTTTATTTAAATTTTGTCTTATCTATTATTTTCAAATTCAAGGAACCGTAATCAGAACTCCCGTTTTATATTTCGACAAAATTATCAGATTTCAGCTTGGTAAATAACGGATTCGAATCAATCAAAACACTGAACAAATATGTTTGTCATTCTTTAAGCTATCTCAATCGTCAATCTAGTTTTGTCAATTTCTTCGGAGGAATTCTGTCTTTTGTTTGTAATGTCTTTTCAGTAATTATGCCTTTTAATTGATATCGAGTCAGACGATCTTTTGTTTTATCAGGTAAAGAGAGCGGAGAGTCAGATAAAATGTTTTATTTATTCAATACCTCTATCAAATTATATTAACAATAAAAAATCTAGGTTTGGCAAATTGCCATAAAGCTCTGAGCATAAAATTGGGTCTAGAAATAAATTGTCTACACAACAATAAAAGTTATTTATTTATTTATTTTTTTTAATACCAATAATTATTTTTAAAATGTCCTCGACTTGAGACCGATCTTTCTTTATAAATATATTTGACTTTTACTGCTAAAAGTTGTTCTTTGAACATTCTACAATATTGACAATAAAGTAACATTTAAAAAATTGTCTGCCAATTAGTTTGGTACAAAGCTTTATATAGCGTCCTATTATTGGTTTATTAGTTTGGTACATAGCTTTATAGCGTCCTATTATTGGTTNAATACCTTTTATTGTTTCAATTAACAATACCTTTGCTCGTCTTTAGTGTAGGTAAACGTAAACATGCTGAAATCCAAAATCATTCCCTGCGTCACACACTAAAAACTAAGCAGAAAAATAGATTTACGGAGAGGTTCACTGGAATGTTTTGAATTCGTATCAGTCTGCCGTCGATCTCCGACCTGAAGTAGACTCACATCTCACTAAATCTTTTAGCGAATTTTGGAAGAAATTTAAGCTATGGCTTGCAGTTGCTTCAAAAAATTTGTAAAAGTTTCTCCATGGAAATCCGTTTTAGACCATTCTTAATTGATTCCTGAAATTTAACACTTTTTTATGTACATATGTATGTATATGTGTCACTCAAAACGATATCTCTCCTTTGGATGCACTTAAAAAAAATAAATTAATTAAAATGTCAATAATAGCAAAAGAAAGGATGAGTTCCTTGACCAGAATTTTTGGAGTCCATTTAGGGGTAAAATTTTGACAATTTATTATCAAAAATAGCATAAAACCGTGTTCTTTTCATTTCAGCTCCCTCTTATATGAAAATATGACAAAAGTGTGCATAACAACAATTACTGTACTCTTAAAGAGCTTTCCAACGACATGCATTTTGAAGGGAATATACTATTTTGACTTTTGTACCCCATACCCCTGTGAACCAACGTTTTTTTTTTTTTTAATCATCCAAAGTCCAAACCAAAATTTTCCTATATTATCATAAGCCAATAATACGCAGATATCTTTGAAAATTCGCTTATTAGGTTATGGTGTATAACTAGAATTTTTATTGATGTAACTCTTTTTCTTCCGCATTAAGCACTAATGATGGCCTTTTGAAATCTAAAAGCTTTTTTGATAATAAATTAATTTTAATTTACGTGGAGAGACATTTTGTGTTATTCCTGTAATAATTTATTTTATTTAAACTTATTATTTTTCTTTGCTAATTTCTATTTTTTGTCTGTTACAGGTTACGGTATTTATTGCGTCAATTACAGCGCGGTGAAGTGTCGGCCGAATTATTACAACAAAACATTCAATATGCAGCTCGAGTCCTCGAAGCAGTTTATATTGATGAAACTAAGTAAGTTTTATTTTTGATTACTTTTATTATCTATTTATATTATATTGTTCAACACTTTACTATAATTTTTCTTGTCTGTTTTGTTTGGAATTTATCAAACTAATTCTATTTGTTGTTATTTTATTTTTTATTATTTATTTATTTATTTTTTTAAAAAGACATTTCTTACTTTATAAATATAATCCATTAGTGAATAATTACATATTATAGGATTTTCGTTCTCTAATTAATGGTAATTTTTAATAATAATTCATAAGAAAATTAACATAATTACAAATACAACATTTATTANAATGGTTTAAACATCTTGGCGTTCTTGATGATTAAACTAATTTGTGAAAACATCTTGATGATCTTGATGACTAAACTAAATGGTTTAAACATCTTGGCGGTCTTGATGATTAAACTAAATAGTTAAATCATCAATTAAAGAAGTTCAATGTGTTTTCATGACCCACGAAGATTGAAGATGCTTTCAAAAATGTAAAAACATCACAGATTAATTTCTTTGTAGCATAGTGTCGTACATTTTTTTTTAAATATCTCAGCTTCCTAGCATATTATCCCTCGATCAATATCATCAGCAGGCACCCCCTTTTATTATTTTTATAATATCTTAACCATTTTTCTTATCTGGTTGATTACTAAAGTATAATTTGATGTAATATTTTTTATTTTTTTATTTTTTATTTTTTTATTTTTTTTTTTCTTTCATCGCATACTCGTCATTTGTACTAAGTTTTTATTAGCTTGCTTTCTTGTTTGTTTGTTTGTCCAGTACAAATTTCGCAATAAATTTCTAATTAACTTCCCAAGTAGCTAGACATTTTAAACTCTTAGAATAGCTCAGAAACGATGAAAATGCATTATTTTAATACTTTTAGCCATCTTTAAGCAGAATTTAATTCGTTTTCAGTAAATTTAGCTGTATGGAAAGTTATTTTATTTGTTTTGACATGTCCCATATTTATAATCTTCATTTTGACAGGTTTCAAATTTGTGATTTATGACAGAAAATTTAAAAACGTAGTATATAGAAAGTTCTTTTTATCTTGCAATTATTATTTATTGTTGCTACGTTTTTATTAGCTTGCTTCCTTGTTTGTTTGTCCAGATCAAATCTTGCAATCAATTTTTAACTAACTTTCTGAGTATAGCTAGACATATGAAACTTTTTAAATAGCTCAGAACACGATGACAATGCATTATTTTAATATTTTTAGCCATCTTTCTGCAGATTTTAATTAGTTTTAAGAAAATTTTGTTGTAAGGAAAGTTAGTTCGGAAAAAGCCGCAAGATATTTTATTTGTTTTGACAAGTCCAATATTTACAACCTTCATTTTGAAGGGTTTCAAATTTGTGATTTTTATTAAGAGATAAGCATTGAATGATAGCGAAAAAGGAAAAGTAAACAAAGAAATAAATTAATTGACGTGTGACAACCAGTCTTGTTTACACTTGTGGCGTAGGTATCAGTTTAAATTTTCTACATCTGTACTTCTTTACTTGTACACATTTTTATTCTCTTACTGTCCCACCGTTTAAATTCGGTGTTGGCGAGATCCGTTGTACAAACATGTGTTCTTAATACGTTTAAGATCAGCTCTCTAGATGGTTTTCATTTAAGTGAAGTAAATAAATTAGGAACTTTATATTATATTATCAACAATATATTATTATATTATATTATCAACAATATATTATTTATATTATATTATCAACATTACATATGATTCAACNTTATTTATTTATTTTTTTAAAAAGACATTTCTTACTTTATAAATATAATCCATTAGTGAATAATTACATATTATAGGATTTTTGTTCTCTAATTAATGGTAATTTTTAATAATAATTCATAAGAAAATTAACATAATTACAAATACAACATTTATTAATCAATTAATAATACAACACATTCTTTTAGGAAGTACGTTTACTTTATTATTATTATTATTTTTAAATGTAACAATTACTATTGTAAATAACGAGAAAAAGAACACCTTGGCATATTAGTTTCATTTTATAACATTTTAAAATAATATGATTTACTTCTACTATTTAATTTCCAGTGGGCACTTTCTCCATTTATGTATATATATTGTATTTAATTTCCGACATGGATATTATAACTTGCTGATCATTGTTGGACTAATTATTTTATGCATTTTACTTTTATTTAATTTGGTTTATTATTATTTTTTTTTTACATAATACCATTTACTATTTATAGTTTTATCATTGTTAAAATTTTAATTTTACTTGTTTATTATTGTTGAAAATTAAAATTTCTGTTCAAGTTGACTGAATACGAAATTTATTCTATCGTACTAATAAATTATATATTCTTAATATGAAGAATATAGCAAACTTTGCTCTTTTACAAAACTGATCAAGTTATGATAAAGTAATGATTACATTAATTCGAAATTTTTGTTTATTAAAATAATAAATAAATAAATATTTTTGCTGCCGAGCTTATCAAAGGTAACGGAATTTATATGATCATTCTGAAGGACTAAAATATTTTGAGTCTCCGATTTGAAAAATTCCAAGACAGAAATCCGGTTCAGACATCAGGGAACATTTTTGGTTCCGTTTTTGTCTGACTGTCTGTCTGTCGCTATTTTTTGCGAGCCAACATATCTTAAAAATTGCAGTTCGATTTTAATGAAATTTGTATTATAGGTCATAATTAGCTCATTGTTGGTCCGGTATAAGTTTCAACCCTCTGAGTCTATTTATTTTTCTTCCGCAACATACATTTATACCTTTATAAGTACTCATCTCATTTTTATAATAGTTTTGATGAAAATAGCCTGCAGATAGTACCAAATTCATTTCAAACGTCTGCTCTCTTTAAATTGTACTAAATTAATACTTTAATTCTTGTAAGAAATCAAAACAAAATGTAAGAAATAATATGTCGTAAAAGCAAATCATCTACTATTACTAATGTACTTGATAGGACGCGATGAAATTAAGTGTAATACTAATTGGTAGACTATGTTTAAAAGTCAGAGAAATTCGAAGTTAAATATCACGCACCCACTTCTCATTTCTAGCACGTCCTCATTCTTACGTGCTCTCTTTTCATGTTCAAAACTTGTTGATTATTTTTGTCGAGGTATTTTTATTTCTTAAACTGCTCTTTTCTTTGTGTAATAAGGCCCCAGGAAGCTATGTGCCACACTAATTGGCCGACTATTTTACAACTACTTCTTTGTTTTTTACTATTTTCATCCTTAATCTTTGTTCGTTCATCCTTAATGGTAAAATAAACATAAAAATGTTTGAGAAGTTTAATCGATGGAATAGCCCCTTAATACTAAATAAATTTGGGTTTCTTATTTTATCTTCATTATAATACTTTGTACTTAAAACCACTACACAATGGCCGACACGACAGCCGGTCGCATCCCCGACCGTCGGACCAGTTGGTCCGTGTGTAGCGCTATCGGTGCCTGAATACTGTCGTGGCCGACGATCGGGTGGTCGGGTCGGCTGGACCATCCAACCACCGACCCCTCATCACTTTTTTTGGTTGGGTCTGAGTTTTTTGGAGTTTAGGCAGATATGGAACCATTTTAGAACCGCACGTAACACGACGCTTCGAGCACTGCTGATAAACTGACGGACTGGTAGTCGAGCAGGCTAGTTTGGTCGGGGTGTGTGCAGACAAGGCCCTTGTTGACAACATGATCGGTAGGGGCCAACAGTCGTGTCGGGCAGTGTGTAGGGGGTTTTAATCAGATTAACGTGTCCTCGTTAGCTAGAGTAGGAGAGCAGTTAGCTCTCAATTATTGAAGTTTAGCTGTGTGGGGCGTGGTCTGTAGTTGGATGTGTCAGTTGGTTGACCGCAACCTCTGACCACTCAGTTGTGGGTTCGTTTCCCGGACCGGGCCCCCCTCAATATCCATCCCAGTAGAAATGGGTAATAACAGTTATTTGGTGGTCACATGTTATTACTGTTCTTTTATCAGAAAGCAACATACTCCAATAACATGTTATTTGAGTAACAGGTCAAAGCCCTTTCGAGTTCGAGCCTCTATAATAACATTCTTATACAACATGGTATTTATACAACAGAACGTTTAAATTTTAATTCAAATCAAATTATAATTACTAATTACAACGGGATACAGGCAGAGAAAAATAGACTTCAGCGCAGAGAAAAATAGACTTCAGCACCCGGATTCGATTCACATTTTCTTAAAATCTCTTTTGTGGAGTCAGAGAAGACCTTATACCAAAAACGATGAACAACATTAAAAAAAAAAATCCCTTTAGAAACTAATAAGAGCCTATAATAATAATAATTAATAATACATAAAAAAATAGCTGCAGTGGAGTGTCGTCGTTTAAACATGTACAGGGTTTTAATATAATTATAATGAAAATTGTTAGAGGAAAATAGGTTTAGTAGAACTGGAGATAAAGTTTATCTTAGATACTCGGAAATGCGGGTTGCCTTAAAAAGAGGCGAGGCAATCTATGGATAGGCAAAGAGGAGTTAAAATTTACACTAACGCAAACAGATAGATATAGATAGATAGCCTAAAGTCAAAAGCTAAGGAGTAAAGGACATTGGAAATCGGAACTGAAGAACGGCTCCATGCGCGTTAGAACCGAGCTTTACCATACAACAGCAAATCGTTAACGTTTTCAATAAAATTACAATTATTTAAAATTTAATAACAAAAACCAGACAGAGAGCAGAAAGAATCAAAATAACATTAACAAAACGATAACAATAGATATGAATAACAGTAGCTATGTGTTATAGTTAAACAATAACAGTTCATTGAATATTGTTCTTGTTACTTCAGATTATCTTTTCTGATCATCATATTATACGCAACAAAATTAATTAGTGTTTTTTTTTTTATTTTTTTTTTTTTTTTTTTTTTTCAACCATGTATGACACATGTGGGGTCGTCGACCAAAAAAAAAAATATATATTTTTTTTTCGAAAAAATCGACAGGCTCCCCGTGATTTCTTCGGAAAAATTGAANATAGCGTCCTATTATTGGTTTATTAGTTTGGTACATAGCTTTATAGCGTCCTACTATTGGTTTATTAGTTTGGTACATAGCTTTATAGCGTCCTACTATTGGTTTATTAGTTTGAAACATAGCTTTATAGCGTCTTATTATTGGTTTATTAGTTTGGTACATAGCTTTATAGCGTCTTATTATTGGTTTATTAGTTTAGTACATAGCTTTAAAGCGTCTTATTATTGGTTTATTAGTTTGGTACATACCTTTATAGCGTCCTATTATTGGATGACTGGTTAAATGGGACTTAAATCTGTTTCGATTTCCTGCGAAGACACAATTATGTTAAAGCAATATTTAATATGCATAGACAGTTTAAATTAATATGGGACCAAGCATGGGCTAACTGGGATCTACAATCCAAATTTCATCAAAATCGGACGTGTATGGTTCGCAGAAATGTTGCCTGGTGCCTGAAAGGGATTACTGATAGGATTTTTTGAAAATAAAGACATTTCGTTCTTTAAAAATGATCACAATACTTCCGTTGCTTTGGGTAAGCTCAAAAGCAAAAATACTTTTCAGAGATATAATGTAAATAATAATTTGATAAATAATTGAAATATTTAACGACTAATAATTATTATAAGCATGATATCGTTTTGCTTTATGAATTAGGGTGGTTTCACACTGGGTGACGTTTGAAACTGTCGCGTACGACAGCGACGAACTCGCCTAATTTGATAGTGTGAAAGCTCTAGTTATGCACTATATATTTCGGTTTTTCACACAGAAAGCATTATCGACACATAAAAAAAGTCGCTGTGGCGCGCGACAGCAACGAATGTCGCCCAATATAAAACTGATCATATATTATTTAACAAAAGAAAGGACGTTAGCAAAATTAGTCTAATACATGCTTTAACCTTTAATGGATCAACTCAGAACAACTGAAACATCTTGTAGGAAAAAACTTGTGAAATTAAGGAGTAACGCTACCTTCCAGAAATAAAAGAAAGCTTTTGTTCAAATTGGCTACTTAGTAACCGTTTGAAAGCACAGCTGTGTCGTTTAAAGGCCCTGGTTCAGTGCCATATAATTCTTTTTCTCTCACGTTCGCAGTAAATCTAACTCTGCAATTCTTTTTCCACTACCTTCTCTTTGTAAAAACCATTAACTTATCGATTCTTCTCGAGAAAAATCGATTATGTTGTCAGCTCTATAATTTTTATCTTAAATTAATCCATTTATTTCTATGGAATCGGTTTTGTTTGATGTTTAAATCCTAGATATACAATATAAAGTATTAAAAGTTTTAATTTAAACTGATTCTTGGTCTGTTTAAGACCCTATCAGTTTAAATTGGGCGAGATTTTCAGTTCTAAATTCTATTGTGTTTGTAAAACCTAGATTTGATTATCGAATTCCCGCCTTAGTTAACCTGGAATTTTATACCTTCAGTATACAAATCAGTCTGACCAACTCGAAAACAAAATTTTCTCTTTAACATAGTAATACTGAATATAAATGCCAAAATATCATATTGAATTAATTATTTTATCTATTTATTAATTAAAATAATGTGAAACTGCTAAGAATTAAAAACTACATAACAGTTTATGTGGAACTCTTTTGATTATCTGTGAGGTAATTTATTTTTATTCAATATCTAGGAAGCCAGATTTCCTTCGGGAAAGCGACTTACATAATACGAGCCCTTAGGCCCGTGACAACGGGCTTAATATATTATATATTTTAGAAGTTTCCTGTTTTGTTTGTTTTCATACAGTTACAGTTCATATTATAGTCACAACTGTCCTAAACGTCCTAAAATCGACGGGATGATGCAAATGCTAAGGACGCTTAAATAACTATACATGACACCAAAACAACGACACTAGAGCACTCCTCAGATTTCCATAACTTCTTGGTCGACCTTCAGTATTTTTTTAATGTATAAATACGCAATGTTGTATCTTTAAATAGAGCTAAACATAAAATATATACATATTAACTTTGACAATATAAAATAGAAATACAAAGTAATGTCGACGTGACGTTGACAGTACTCAGGATAACTTCAATACCTAGAAATTCCTTTTTAGATTACTTGCCAGTTTGCGTTTATTCTCTTAGTTGATATTTATAAAATAAATATTAACATCGCTCAGCTAAAGTTATTTTCAATTTCTAGTAAGTTAAACATAGACTTCTATTTATTTATTTTAAATTATTAATGTCCGAGTATCTTTAAATTAAATAATTCCTCGTTTCAGACTTCGGGGGACTTTCTTCAATTTCTGCTATCTTGTTTCTTGTATACATATATTGGTCCTGCTTCATTATTTTTTTTTTATATAAATGTCCTTTTTAGGGCTTTGTTGGTGAAACAAAAAAGAAACCCTTTTAATTTCGATCCAGTCTGTCACTCTGCACAGTTCCAATAACTCTTGAATCGAAAGAGAAAGAAACATTAAAACTTTGCAGTATTAAAGATCTTTGTGACGAGCACATAGCAAAAAAATAACGATTTAAAAATTATCAGCCAAACATTTTAAATACAAAAATGGCGGATAATTTATGTCATGCAATTTTTTTTTTTTTTTTTTTT
>KZ651410.1:687042-701087 GCA_001010745.2 Gerris buenoi
TGTTGGGTATTGACTCTTAAAGGCTGGGTTCGTCTTAATCGTACATTAAATAAAAACTGCGCATCAAGATTAATTAAACGTGTAATCTCGTACAAAATACAAAAACAGAGTGAAAACAAATCCAAACATTACTTATTGACACTTGCGTCGTGACGTCATAAGTAAATAAACAAATAATTAAATCAAAAATACTCTGACAGCACACGCTACCATTGCTGGATGCGTACTGAGTGTAAGAGGGAATGAATATTGAGCACATCAAGAACTGGTATTCAAAGCTGATTGGCATTAAAATTATGTCTCTTAAATCAGACGCTAAAATTGCGGTGCTAGCCCAGCTAGCTGCCAGGCCAAAACTTCTGTTACTTTCTGGACAGTCTAGAAAGGCATGTAGGCATGTAGAGGCCCTTGGTTCACGTCCCGGCGCTGGAGTCTATTTTTCTTTGCCTGTCTCCCAAATAATAATAATTTGATTGAGATACTTGTTTCGAAGAGATCTCTGCTTTAGAGGTACTTTTGTCGGAGAGATCTCTGCTGGAAAGGTACTTTTGTCGGAGAGATCTCTGTTTGAGAGATTCTTTTGTCGGAGATCTTCGCTTAATGAGATACTTCTTTTCAGAGAGATCTCTACTTGCCCTTCAGTACTTTTTTTGTCGCGGTGATTTCCACTTTATGACCCCTAAGGGCTTCTGATATTAGTCTCATATGGTATATTATGTGGTGTATATGTTGTTACTCAATGTATTTCTACTATGCAATACCATAAAATTATCGCGAGTCTTTTTTGACCGGATATTTGAGAATTATTTCTTGAATCTTACCTTTCTGGAATTAATATTGAACACATCAAGAACTGAGCTTCAAAGCTGATTGGCATTAAAATTATGTCTCTTACATCAGATGATATCGTTGCAACCGCTTAAAATCTTTCATCAAGAACTGGGCTTCAAAGCTGATTGGAATCAAAATTATGTCTCTTAAATCAAATGCTAACGATGCAACTGCTTAAAATCTTTCATCAAGAACTGGTCTTCAAAGTTGATTGACATTGTAATGAATTCTATTTATTAAACTGATTTTATTGTCACTTCTTAAAATATTTATCAAACAAGTAAGAAAATTGTGACTTCCTAGGTTTTATAATAAGAGACGAAACTTGCACTTAACATCAAACTTAACTTTAGTTCCACTAAGTAGGTCATATGTACCTTAGTTAAATATGAGTATATAAGTTCTAATACTGTGTATATCACTGGAATAAGTGGTATAACTACAGAAAACTTGAGTAGTACAACTTTTAGGAAACCTTAGGAACTTAGGTAACTTGCATAGAAATTCCCTCTTGTACTTTGACTTTGTATTTGGACAAAATTAACTTACTAAATTATGGCTTCTTGCTTTTGGTAAGGAAACTTTATTAATTTAAACCATGTTCAAATTGATGTAGAAAAGAGAATGTTTATGTAAAGTAAAGTAAATAAAAGAATTCGTATAACATCAAGAGAAATGAGTAACAAGGGAAGTTTATTTTTCATTCTTAACTTTCTATTGTTTATAAATCAGTGGTTGTATTATATGAGATATTTGCATAAAATGATATTTATTATGGCTTTACGTATTTTAAAAAGATATTACTTGAAAATACGTTCCACTTGGCTGCTCTTTTTGAGTGTGAATAAATGTACAGAGTGAGTAAAAGTTTCGTCTTTTCTCAGATTTCTCCACAATTTAAACTTTTTCCTCTCTCGTCACCACGTCTTTTTATCAAATCCAGAATCCAACAGGCTAAATGTAAATTTAGTTTTTGTCTTTATTTGTTTTTTAAGTCTGTCGAAGTTCGAATCTCGTTTTTTCCCAATACGCCCCAAGGCCTCTAGTTTCAAGTTGTTCTTGTTAACTAGAAAACAGACCTTGTGTGTATTTGACGTCATATCATGAAAGATTTAACTGTTGACCTTTTACAACTCGATATCGCTTGCTTTCCTGGAAAACTCGTACGGATCCCTGACTCCCTGATTGTATATCCCTGATTCCCTGATTGTATGTAGCTGACTCTTTCATTGACATCCGCTGTAAAGCAGTCTGTATCTGAGCCTCTGGTTCTTTATCCCTTCATGCTACGCCTGTAGATATTTATATTTATAAAGTCAGATCATATTGGAGACATAAATAAATCATACTTCCGTTAAATCTATTAAAAAAAACCAACTGACAATATTTTATCAATTTAAAGCGTTTGCTAATTAGTGTGGCCCTTAGCCTTTCCTGCGTCATATCAAAAAAATTGTCAAACTTATTTAATTTTCCCCCGTTTTTTAGAACTCAATTTTTTTTTTTTTTTTTTACATAAAATTAAAGTATCAATTGAGCAAAATTTAAGGAGCGCAGACGGATGAAATTAATCTAGCCATCTGCAGGCTACTTTCGACAAATCATCCAAATTTCATAAAAATCAGACTAGTGCTTTTGATTTAGGTGTAAATGAATGTATAGTATATTTGTGCGCATGTGGTATAAAAAATAAATAAATAAAAAAAAATGGCGCAGAAGGTTGAAACTTGGGACAAAAAATGGGCTAATTATGAACTACCATCATAATTTTATTAAAATCGGTTTTATGTAAGAATATTGGTTGGCAAAAATTGAGCGACATACCGACAAACAGATAGACCGGTAGATAGACACGGAACCAAAATTGTTCCCTGATGTCTGAAACAAATTTCTGTCTTGGAATTTTAGAAATCGGAGACCTAAAATTTTTGTTTCGATTTTCAACAAAATCAATTTATTTTCTTCAAAATCATCAACTAGATTTTTCCCGGGAAAACAGCTTACTCCGTTAGATTCTTAGATTCGGTTCAAGGTAATACAGTAAAATATAACTGGGTTTCTCAAGTAAAGCAGTTGCTAGCCACTATAGACGTCGACCACAACTTAGTACTAACAGCGCCGTTCTCTTCGACATTTATACAAAACACACAGACAGCATACGGATTAAAACTTAGACAAAAAGACTTGGACAAAATACAAACCTCGTCTTACTCCAGTTTATTCCGAATATTAACAAGCTGCAATAGACTCGACTATCATTACCTAAACACATCATTATTTCTACCTTATTCAGTACAACGTATCCTTGCACAGGTTAAAACAGCGGGTTTCGATAGTTTAAAATTAACAATTAGAGGGATGCTCCACAAAATAAAAACAAATGAAATCAGCCCGATATGTAATCTTGGGGAGCAAGAAAATATAGGTCATATTTTTTTACGATGCCCAATATATGAGCTCCAAAGACTCCACGTAGTTAGTGAAGAATGGGCAGACACAACTAATGTTGCTTCCATATTAACTTACCAAAACAAAAACAATAGCAAACACATACTTTATTATGTATTAAATATTCTCAAAACTAGATCTTTTATCCTGGAGGAGTAATTGTTAATTCAATTTGTGCCGTTAATGCTCTTTATTATTTCTTGGTTATTTATAATTCGATGTAATTTGGCTACACCCCTTTCTATAAAGCTTATTTGTTTTAAATACAAATATTTTTCTATCTATCTATCTATCTATCTACTCCGTTAGATTCATAATAAAATAACCTACATTTTAGAATTTTTTAATCATTATCTTCAGTACTGTTTTTGAGAGGTAATTTTAATCGATAGAGGTTTTTTTTTTAAGGGGAGGGGAAGGGGGGTAGCACCCCCAAATTTAGAACTAAAATTAATTTTCTTGCTTTCGCCTTGGGGTATGATTTTCCTGAATATGGCGTATGCTAAATTTCATCAAAATCGGCCCTGTAGTTTAAGATCCACACGTCTCCTCACACGACAGGCGGACATTTTATTATTATTTTTTTATTTTTTTTTTAACTTTTTTGGACTAGGGGACCTTAAAACGAGTTAACCCATGAAAATCAATTGCCGCGTCATCACAATACATTCTCTTTATATTATGAGAAAGTAAAATTAATTATAAAAGGTTTCATTTATTAATGAACATATGATGGGCAAATATTTTTATAGAGGGCCAGATTTATAGGCCCATATAAAACCAATAACGTTCCCTGATGTCTGAACACAATCCTATTGAGGAATTTGTAACTGTAGACATTACAAAATCTTGTTCTTAAAGGCAATCCCAAGGATTTTCGTTAATTTTGATAACTTAGAAGCAAAAATTATGAAATTATAATAAAGCCAAAGTGAACTAATATGGTCAGTGGTTATCATTAGGTTAATTATTTATTAAATAATGTTGTTATTTGTTAAATATTGTTAAGGGAAATTTGTTAAAACCCAAGTAATAAAAAAAATATAGATTGTTAAATAGGGTGTAAACATTCAAAATTGGTTCGTAATATTGCTTGCATCTATCAATAGAGAAATATGTGTTTGAATAGAATTTATAATTATATGCTATAATAGGTGTGTATTTATTTTAATAATTTTTATATAGGTTCATATGATTGTATAGCTTAAGGGGTAAAGGAAATGTTCCTTTAAATTAAGGGGATGAAATCAAATTAATGACCACGTATTCCAATTACTAATTCCTACAATTCTAATCTAGATTTTGAATTTTGGCAAAATTAAATTAGAGTAAATTTTAATTACAAATGATGATTTAGCTCCTAGATTCAAGAATTAAAGTACAGTGTGCCATTTAGAGTTAAATATAGTTGAGTGTGGGTTTATAAATCATTGGTTTTTTCACTTATAAATCATTGGTTTTTATATTACTTTTTTTTTACTATTTTTATGGTTTTTAGGAATATTTCAATTAGAGTTATGCCGCAGAAGCTTAGCTGTCTTTCAATTATCTGCCACCGTAAATTCAGTCCTTCAAGTAATACTTTATACCTGCAGTGCTGCATTTTATTTTATTAACTTAAGCTTTATAATAAATCGACTTATGCAACGAAAGGCAGAAAAAAGGCTTTTTTTTTAGCAGCTGGGTAATATTTCCTTTCTCCATCAAATATCTTGCTACGCTGTAATTTTGTTAAGATTTTACACTTCCTCTACCACAGCTTCCAATGCCCTGCTTTTAAATTTAAATATCCTAGCGGGTATATTGTAACCCATACCTAAACAATGATTGGGGAAAGGCTAGGAATTAACGCATATATCAGTTACACTCTGAAAATAGAGTCTGCTAAGTGCTCAAGGCACTTCTTTAGATTGTTACTCGCCTTATAAAAAAAAAAAAACAGAGGGGAGTAACAATTTAAACTATTTTATAATTCTAGTCTAGGAGACAGCGTGTAAAAAAGTGTCTGACTAACATCAAGCTTATTTTGTGTTCAAGTTATTCTTTTTGTGCCTGTTAAGAATATTGTGGTTGGCTAAGTTCATCTTCGGGACATAGCTTAGCTATTCTAGCGAGTGACACTCTAACATCAACTTGTTTTTCGGTCTACTAACTAATTTTGTAATTAGGATCAAGAAAATCACATTGTCCATCATAATTGGTTGGACTTGGCTGCTCTTCACCGGTTTATTTTTTTCAAATGGCTATTGCCAAGCTATGTCCCGCAGGCGAACATAGCCGCCCACATATTCTTAAAAGGCACAATAAGAATAACTTGAACACAAAATTCAAGCTTGACGTCACTCTTTATTGCACGTTATCTCCAGTACTATTATTTCGTCAATATTATTATTTTTTCAATTTTATTATGATTATTTTTAATTATTTAAATTTAAAAGATATAACTAATATGCCAAGTTTTCTTTAACTCTTTTACTCACTAATCTGTTCTTTTCTGCATTAAATAAGTTCTTTTTGGGTCAGGATTAAATATTTATATTAATTCCCATTATTATGAATATAGAGGTTTACAGAAAGTAACATAATAATGCCCATAAATTTAAACGCATTTTAAAAATTTAGTGATAAATAAAATAGTGAATAATGTTATCGGCGTATAAAAGTATAACTTTTTAAATGATTCTATCCCAATGCAACCCCTTATACAAAACGAATGTGGTTGTGTTTATAAACTTTTTTTGTCACGAAAATTTTGATTTTGATTTTTGGAAGGCTTTGCAGTAAAGGTGGGTGGCGCAGATGGCCAAATTTTAAATGGTTACCGTGTGCTTAATACTAGAGATAGAAGATTGAAATAAAGATTTCTAGTAAAAATATGGAAGTTTATTGGACATAAGTCAAAATTCAAATGTGGAAGATAATGTCCAATAAATGACTTTCTTGTCGATTTACGCATTCTTAGAGGCGCTCGGCAAAGATCACATTCTCTTAAATCTCGTCAGAGAATCCCCTATTCAAAGGATAACGAAATGGATACTGACCACATATGGTTTCAACTAGATGCAGCCACTGCACCATGGATCTCGTCCGTTAAAGTTTTCTCTGTCGTGTGATTTCCCGGGAATGGTGTCATTTTATGGCCACCACTCTCGCCCAACCTTAGGCCGAGTGACTTTATCTTATGGGGATATTTAATGGCCAGTTATTTAAGTTTATGTCGACAAACCACGTAACCTTGCCGAGTGAAGGACCCTATCTGCTATGAAATCGCTCGGATTCCTGTCAATATGTTAAAGAACGTGATGCGCAACTTCGCTGAGCGCCTCTAAGAATGTGCAAATCGACTAGGCGTCATTTATCGGATATTATCTTCCCCACTTGAACATGTGACTAATGTCCAATGAGCTTTCACATTGTTAGTAAAAACATTGTTTTGATTCTCAATCTCCTCGCTCTAGTATTAACCACATGGTAACCATTTAAAATGTGGTCATCAACGCAGCTCCACCCTGTATTTCTTTTTATAAAGAAGCCGTTTAAGATAAATTTCATTAATTTGGAAAGAATCTTTTACATCAAGTAATTGATTTTAAAGAAGGCGTAGTTTCATACAACAAAAGTATATTTATACTTTCTTGCATGACCATTACAACTTAAGACAATTTTTTTAAATTCCAGACCAACATCATTAGGTTATCACAAGCCGAAGGATACGGCAACTTTACTCATTGAGTTATTCTTACTCAGGAAGACGACCAAGAATGATTATTCTACTATAAAAGGCGTTTATTGAGTTTATAGCAACTTACTTGTATTTTAAGAAATGCAATTTCATGATTATTATAATGTCTTATTAACGGGATCACATTCGTAAAAGAATTGTTGAATTTAAATCACTGGCAGATTATACACCTGAAAGCTTGTATTTATTTATAATACATTCTAAAGTTTATTGTCGTTTATCAGTTATACAGCTCTTTTGTTTCTTATATTTTACGTATGTATCTTTTATGTTTTTAAGATTTTGTTAAAACTTCGTATGAAATATTAACCCTCGAAATATACAAGATAGGTTTAAACTTGCAAAATGGCGAAGCATAACGAATAATCGTTTAATACATCAAAAAGTTCCATAAGAAGAGAATAAACACATAAAAGAACTCGTTATGGTTTATCCCTTAGATTCTACATGTCGCTGCATGAGAGCGATTTAAATTTTAGGGAAGTTTGTTTACTTATTTTAATTTATTATTTTGTTTTGTTTGTCAAACTGACACAACGTTTATTTATTATTGTTTTTGACAGATAGCTAAAAAAGACTTTAGAAAGAATTGGATGTCACTAAATTTTCTTTACGGTTTTTTTTCTGGAGATATAGATAAGTGTAGTTTCAATATCCTGTGTTTAATTGTTTACTGTAAGAGCTTTTCCAAATAAAGTATTTGCCCGTTTTGGTAAGCCATATTTTTATCTTCTATTATTCAATTAGATCGTAAGTGAAGAAAGACATCCCGAAAATACCAGTNTTAGGGGGTTTAATTATAAGGTATTAAAATTGATTAAATTTAATAGTGATTTTAGGGATTAAATGAAAACTGATTTTTTTTCTTTTTTTTAAGAAACATTTTAAGGTATAATAAATTACTTTGTTCATAACTAAGTACGTTTTAAGTAAGTATGTAACTACAATAGAAGAGGTGTATTTACCACAAAGTAAGATTAAAATAAATTTTAATTTGACCCAATACAATTATTGAATATAAAGCAAATAATAGAATGCTGATTTCGTAAAACATACGACATAAATTATGGTATTATCTATTATTTTATATACCTTAATTTTCATAGTGGTGTTCTAATATGTAGTCCTATTTTTATTTTTTATTAATACATAATGTTATTGATTTCTCCTTATAAATTTAGTTGTTACATGAAAAATAATATAAAGTAATAATAAATAAATATTATCTAAGGATAATAACAGCTGTCCAAGACAGAGATAAATAGTTTAAAAGTGGAGAAAATAAATAATTCAGAGGTTTTGCGTGATGTCATAGCTATCGACATATCCTAATAGAAATGCTCTTGAGTTTTGAATATTTTTATTTTTATTTTTAACCCTCAATGTCCCTTTTTTAGGGTTTTCCCCCCTACATCTAATATTTTACCCCAATCTAGGGCTTTTTCAAGCTCTGTATATATGTAGTAATTTAGTGCAGAATTTCTCTAAAATGTTTGTAACACAAATAAATCTTCTATAATTCCAATTAGTGAAAGCTTACTTGCAAAAATAACAATTCTTTGGCGAAGTGCCAATAGCGATTGTCACAGTAAAATGTCAATATTTAGTGGCAATAGTGAGCTGAAGTCAATATCAGCTGATATCAACTGAAGGAAAAATATAATAAGATGATTATAGTTAATTCTAAACATTTACTAGGTAACTATGACGTTTTACTGTAAGAAAACTTCAGAAAATGCCTTCTGGACTCAAGGCTAGTTTAAAATGTCATTTATTTGATTTTAAGGATCGATTTCGCTTTTTCTTTCTTCGATACCTCGTCTAAATACCGGTTTCCTTCTTTAATTGGAAAATAAGTGCTTTGTGTATTTGATTGGATCTCATACACTCTCTTAGAGAAATGTTTAGCACTCACTAGTGATTTATATACTGACAGGTATTACAGAGGTAATATCTCTTGGTTAAATTTTCTTAACGACTCCCTCATATCAAATATTAATTTTAAAAAAGTGAAAATGTGATCGTGTCTGAAAAGAATGGAAATTATAAGCATCTAAACAACTGATTTCTTTTTTATCAAAAATGTTGATGCTCGAACCGTTCTCTTATAAATATAAGTGCCAGATTTGTTACTTTTACGTGTAAAACTATGTTGCATATACCATCTTATTATTTGGATGTTTACTCTGAAAAGTGTTTCTTTTAATGTTTTAATATTTTGGATCTTTGAACTCAACTTATAGTTTACAGGGATAAAATGTTTTCTATGATAATATAATCAATGTCTTTTGTTCTTTGAAATGTTTATACTAACAATCTGTGTTTATATTTGTGTTATTTTATTAATAATTGTGAGTTTTGTTTGACGAATATTTGAGGTAAAATGTTTTTGTTTTATTGCATAACATTTAGAGTTTTTGTTTGATGCAGCAGTGTGACAATGTAGAAAGGAAAACAGAGTATTCTATATTATATTTATTTCGTTGAAAATAAAAAAATATATATATTTTAGTGTATATTATACTTTTTTAAGAATTAGTATATTTGTAAACTTTGTCAACTCCCGTCGAAGGTTTATGCCGAATGAGAATGGGAATTTCTCCCCTATGGAACGGGTCTTGCTGACGGGCAATTTGTTTGTTGGTTGCTGCCTCCAGGTGTGGTAAGGAGCTGCGACGTCAGGAGTCGGTAGCGGGGACGGCCCAGGGAGGCGGCGGCACAGGAAGACCACCTAGACGACGACTCAGAAAACCAGTCTGGGCAAGGTTCAATGACAACGTTTACACACCAACCAAACACACCCCTATATTTACCTCTAGTCTCGTTATTACACTATAACATTATACACACTTCTATAGTATAGTCAATGGTGATCTTGGTATATAAAGATCAAAGAGTTAGTCCTGCGGTCAACACTAGATTGAATCGGATTTAGACTATGTATAGTTACTTAGATTCTATTAGCTCATTATTAAATAGATAATTAGATAAATTGCTCGATTATCAGCTGCTGCAGTTGAATTCGCAATTGAGGCTACGCGGTTAACAAGAACACTACTTACCAGCCAAGGATGGTGTTTACAGGATGTTTAGATTCGTGACGCGAGGCTCGCCCTTCAATGTGCACTATGTGTACTTCATCCCTACTAAGCAACTTCCTATAGTAGCTTTATTGCATTTATAAGCTGGTTAGTGAGGGGGGGGGGGGGTCTCAAGGTACGTCAAAGCAATCTCCCACCATTCTACTGCTACCCCCACCATAGCGAATCTAGGTATCCTCTATACACCGACCTTGCTTATCAGCTAAGTCGACATTTTTGATACATATCTTGCGAGTCTATATGCCTGTGTTATTAACATGTTTTGCTAACAATAATTCTTAGTAACTTTTGAAAATCGTTTCTAAATTTGTTACTAACAAGCTGTGTTAACAACACAAATACCATGTTATTAACCAGATATTTGTAATCAAAATATCAGTAAAAGTCCGTTAAGATTGTTGGTGTAGCATTTGTTAGCAACACGTGATAAGCTGGGTTTAAAACAGAGTCACTACACAAATGTTGCTAACAATAATTCAACATTTTCACTGCTAACTGACCAAGCGAGTGACGGGATGTGACAAAATGTTAATAACTGCTAATAAGTCAAACTAGTATATTGTAAGCAACATTTTTTTTTTTTAACGTTTACTATCAACGTGGTTACTAACCAAAATTTTTAGTAAAATTTGTCTGCAACTCTGGTGTAAACCCGGCTTTAGAGTTGTTTATTTTAAAATAAACTACCTAATTATTTTTAATTTATGTTAATCAATACTTTAGATTACTTTAATAATACTATCTCCTCATTAAATAAACTTTACACATGAATTATACGTACCCAATGTAATTCGATTTTCTCTACAATGGTACAAACATTCGGAAACTTCGGTCTTATAATTTTATCACAATTTCAATAATTTACAATAGTAATTAATTCAGCCAGTAAATTCTAGTAGTTGACTGCAGAACTATGCGCTTCTTGGTATCTTTATTTACTTTGATTAGTCAAAAAAAAAAAAAAAAAAAAAAAAAAAAAAAAATCTGTACATAAATTAAAATCCTGCATAATACATTAAAAAAACCCTAAATTCCTTGTAGATCTAAAACTATCCTTTTTTAAAGTTATCTATTAAATGGAGGATTCGAAGTTCACTGCATTTTGTCCATGAAATAAACTAAATTGATCTAGTTAAGTAACTTTATACAATTAAAAGTTTTCTCATGGTAGCAAAGATGGTAAATTCTTATTTTTTTTTAAGTTGAACCATAATTTTAACTTTATCTTGTTCTTATCAGCTAAGAAACCTCAAAATAATTAGATTTTAATTGTCTATTTCATTGATCTTGTAATCTTTTGAAATCTAAAATATCACGGAGAAAATAAATGCTTTACCCAGTTAATTAAAAGCGATTGGCCATCTATATCAATTCTGCATTTATTTTTTTATTTTTTTCTTCATCATACCCCTTTTTTATTTCCAGCAGTTTATTTTGAACCCTCCTTTTAGTAATAAACTTTTATAGAATCCTAATTAGTGTGATATAATAGATCCCAAGTTTACTAGAAACTGTAATAAACCACCGTTTAGTTTAATCAAAAAAGTATTTTTAAAATAAAACTCTTCAGATGATAGGATTAGATAGGAAAGCTTATAAATCCAAAGTATTTATGTCTTAATTACTAAAAAATACTAATACCCATTTAAATAATTTATCAATAACTTCTGCAAGAATTCTTGTGCTAAATCTTGAATTTCTGATCTTACGTACCTGGATTGATACTTATCAAATAAGATGACTTATTTACTGCTTGGCTTACTAAATTTCTCTTATTAACTAATTACAAACTATATCAACTTATCTGCTTATTATTTATTAGTTCGTACTTACTTAATACCTTTCTATAGTTCGAGCTAATTATTGTCCTCCATAATTTTACCTTATTTTATATCACTTAATACCTTTCTATAGTTCGAGCTAATTATTGTCCTCCATAATTTTACCTTATTTTATATCACTTCGTACTTACTTAATACCTTTCTATAGTTCGAGCCAATTATTGTCCTCCATAATTTTATTTACCTTATTTCATATTAGTTCTTTCTTACTGAATACCTTTCTAATTAATGTACTCCATAATTTTACCTTTTCTATATAATTTCTCTCTTGCTTAATACCTTCTATAGTTCGAGCCAATTATTGTCCTTCATAATTTTACCTTATTTCATATCATTTCGAGCTTACTTAATACCTTTCTAATTATTGTCCTCCATAATTTTACCTTATTTCATATAATTTCGAACTTACTTAATTAATAACTTTCTAATTATTGTCCTCCATAATTTTACCTTTTTTATATAATTTTTTTCTTACTTAATACCTTTCTACAGTTCGAGCTAATTATTATCCTCCATAAGTTTACCTTATTTCATATCACTTCGTACTTACTTAATACCTTTCTATAGTTCAAGCCAATTATTGTCCTCCATAATGTTAGCTTTTTTATATAATTTCGTTCTTACTTAGAACCTTTCTATAGTTCGAATAATTATTATCCATTATAATTTTACCTTATTTCATATCACTTTGTTCTAACTTAATACCTTTCTATAGTTCGAGCTAATTATTTCCGTAATTTTACAATATTTCATATCATGATATTTGGATCAATTATTTAATTTGGCTTATACCTGGTATAAACATTTGTTTGATTCAATAAAACATTTCAAATTTTAAGTCAATAATTTTGTCTAAAACGTTTAAAGACCTTATTTAATAGCTTATGTTTACAAATAATTGCCAAAATTAAAAACATTTGAAATCTTTTTTCAAATGTTTATAAAAACATTACTATAAATTCAATTGTGGTTTACAACATTATAGCATACTTTTAGAAATGTACCTATATCTGTAATGTTTTCTTGTTAAATTAAGTTAGTTTTACTTTCATTATTAGTATTGTTTTTTTAAGGGAGAGAAAAGCAATTACTTTTTTGATCTTTGATTTAGTTTTAACAATCACCACGTTCCCTTTGAAACCTTTTTTATTATTTTTCTTTGAGATAAAGGGTTCTTTCTTATAATGCAGTTAGAAAGCTCAATTTCCTTTCCAATTTTTATCCTATTTTTAATCCTTCTTTATCCTAAAATAAACAAATTTATTTTTTTTTTTCTCTCAAAACTTAAATTTATTTTTATTAATACACTTGACACAATGACAATACTTGTACACAACAAGTCATATGCAAATGAATATTATATATTTACACAACATTATTACATATTTGTTATAGTTATAGTACTTCGTAAAAAAACAGAATTTAGTTCTTATTTAATTAGACACTCCTTTGAAATGTTCCTCGCTGAAATTCTCTTCTTTTTCTTTTAAATCTTCTTCAATTCTTCCTATTTTAGATCTTCTTCATAGCTTTTCTTTCGTCTCTGTTTACTTTATCTGTTTGTATGTTCCTCTTTATCACTATGTTCTTGTTTGTGTATGATATTTTTTTTTGTTTTTAATTTCTTCTGAAACCGACCTTTTTGCTTTGTTTTGTTGTTTATTTTCCCTTTTTTTATTTATTCGTCTATTTTACTTTTATTTTGCACACATTTTTTTTATTCTACTTCGTCTTCAATGTCTTGTTTCCTTACATAATTGTTATGAAAATATGAAAAACCCTTTTTTCATATTTGCATGAGACTGGAGTACCCAACATTTACCTGCACTGCTGTTCACCCTTTTAAATTGATTTTTGTTTGTTTGTGTTTTATCAATGATTTTGTCATTGTTGCATTGAACATACTTCCTTGCATGGTTGCAGGATGTATCCCTGCATGTTCTTTCTTTTAAAAACTAAAAAGTTTAAATCTATAGAAATATATGTCTATAAAAAGATTTATGTTATAGTCAATCCTTCTTTAAATAGAACTAAAACTAAACTGAAAAAAAATAATTAAATTATTATTTAAGGCTATGGTAA
>KZ651410.1:710553-725992 GCA_001010745.2 Gerris buenoi
TATATATATATATATGTGTGTGTGTGTGTTTGTAATTTTTATTTGGATAACTTTTTAATTAGCTCTTTCAAAAACATGAAAAACATGGCCTAAGGTTCAAGTCTTGATTATTTTTCCGAGAAAGAAAACTCTGTTTAAAATGTTATTAAAGCAAGATTACATTTTAACGAGAGAGAGAGAGAGGGAAAGAGAGAGAGAGAGAGAGAGAGACAGAGAGAGAGATAGAGAAAGAGAGAGAGTAGGTAAAAATGAGAAATGTTGAAAATATCTGTTCTGTATTATTTTGGAATTTGATTTTCTTTTCGTTTCTTTTTCTTCGGTTCTTTTTTTTACCAGATTTTTTTTTTACTACACGGATTAAAACTCACGAGAGGGTTTTCTTTTGATTTTAAATTATGTTAAAGATATTCATTTGATTCTCTTATTTAGTTAACTTTATCCAATGAAGCCTTGTCTTGCATACAAATAGCATAACAAATGTGAATACTCTTTTTTTTAGTTTACAACATTGGCGTAGAGTTACAAATATTATAAGGGCAGCGTGATGTCCCTCATCCCTAACAATTCTTAAGTTAATTTTGTAGTCGTGAAACCCTGTGTGGCTAGATATTGCTTTTTATGCGTTCTAATTCTAGATAATAGTAAATGTTCTTATAGTGTCTCAGTTAAAGGCCTACTTAATATTATACCCTTCTTAATTTTACTTTGGTTGATTATTGAACATTTTATATAAGTGCTTTATTTTTTTACCAAACTTTGACCATATAAATATTAAAATTATGCTCTTTATATTTCCCTAAAATATATTGATTTATTTGTTAATACCATAGTACATACAATGCTAAATTATTTTAGAATTATTTAAATTGCTAATAGAATTTTTCAACATCAAAAAATTATCAAAATACTTAAGAAATAAAACTTTTAAAAAAGCTGGTCACCGGTAGCTCATTGCTTCTGCGTTCACTGGTGACGCAGAAGATTTTGGGTTCGATTCCCACTCCGACAAGGATCTCCACGCTCGGTATCCACCCAGCCGTATAAATGAGTTACTGCTTATGTAAAGGGGAAAATAACTGGTTGGGCATTTCAGTATTAATGTTTTATAATGCTGATAAAGTGACTTTCTTACCCCGTCTCATCCAATAAATACGTATATACATACATGTATAGTTGTATAAGCCCTTTGGCAGGCCTAGGCCCACCACATGCAGTTTTGCCACAAAGTTATTGGCAGGCGTAGGCCCACCTCGTGCAGTTTTGCCACAAAGTAATTGACAGGCCTAGGTCCACCACATGCAGTTTTGCTACAAAGTTATTGGCAGATCTAGGCCCACCACATGCAGTTTTGCCACGAAGTTATTGGCAAGGTCTAGGCCCACCAAATGCAATTTTGCCACGAAATTATTGACAGGCCTAGGTCCACCACATGCAGTTTTGCCACGAAGTTATTGACCCAAACTTATTGGATTTAGCCAAACTAGTTATAAAAGTTCTGAATTAAAAGGACTGTCTTTATGTTGACGATATTTATTGGCAAATATATAGATAGCTAATATTTACATGATTAAATTATGTAAATCTTCATAGTTTTTTAACTGTTTGTCTATTTGTGGGGCATAAAAAATGTACTTGTTATTAATATTTTTCAATTTTATTTAAATATTTTCCTTTTAACGAACGGCTGTTAAATGAAGTTATAACCAGTCAGTGAATAGATGTATTTTTCCCCAACTAACTTTTAATGAAAGTTTAAGATTTGTGTACTTTAAGAAACTATTTTAAGTTAAACTTTTGCTCTGAAGCAGGATGAAACATTTATAATAAAGGAAACTAGAATATTAAAATTTTACATTATTTATTAAACATTTTCTACAAAAGAACTTTGTGTTTAAGTTTTTAAATACGGCCAACAGGAATAGAATTTGTATAACGTATAGATATCCTGGTTCATATATGTGTGAAGTGACTATATTCTGATTTTCCAGAGATTATTATTATTTTTACTACGTTTTTATTAACTAGGTTTCTTGTTTGTTTGTTTGTTTGTCCGGTACAAATCTTGCAATCGAATTTTAACTAACATCCCGAGTAGCTAGACATTTGAAACTTTCAGAACAGCTCAGAACACGATGACAATGCATTATTTTAATACTTTTAGTCATTTTTCAGCAGAATTTAATTCGTTTTCAGCAAATTTGCTGAATGAAAAGTTAGTTCGGAAAAAATCCGCAAGTTATTTTATTTGTTTTGTCATATCCCATAATATTTACAATCTTCATTTTGACAGGTTTCAAATTTATGATTTTTATAAATAAGAGATAAACATTAAATGACAGCAAAACAGGAAATATATCGATTATATTATTTCAAATATATCGATGGCACGGTTTAAGAAAATTTAAAAACGTAGTATATAAAAAGTTCTTTTTATCTTGCAATTATTAAATAAATAAGATCATTATTATAAATAAGATTTCAGAACACGCAATACTAAAAAGGAGAATATACTTTTTTAACAGCCCCAATGCTCTACGCCCTACGCAACACTTAAGTTTGCCGTCTAGATGTAGTCCCAGCCCCAAGGTAATCGGAGGAGGAACAGGGTTCCAACCGACCTTTCTCTACATTACGAAATATTTTCCCTTTTGAATAAAATTATTTTTAAATGGAAACATCCTCACTTATCTGTCACTGGTCGTGTTTGTTTACAATTTTTGTTTGTATCAAGCATTTATTGCTAAAATGTAAAAAATGTATTGATGTATCGGCTGATAAAAAACTATTTTGTAAATATAATGACTCAATATTGTATTGTCGTTGGAAATACATAATCTGAGCAAGTTTCAGCTTTTCAGGTAGTCGAGAAGTGGGTCAAATTTACAGAAGTTGCATGATTTGTCCCTGACAAACTGTTGAAGTTAATTAAAAAAAAAAAAAAAACCCTGTTAAAAAAACAGTTTGAATGCTCAGTGCTAAAAAAAATAATAATAAAAAAAATCTCATACAAACAACCCAAAGAGTAATCCTTTACTAAACATAATCTGTGAATTTGACAATATAGGTAGACAATCGTTTAACCATTATTTTTTAAAAAATAAATTCACCTAACAAATCTATGAACTAGGGTACAGTCATATTTTATCAAGAATTATTATTGAATATCTTTCGTCAGAATAACCTTCGACTCCGCCAAATATCTATTACCTACTTTATTTAATTCCTACATATATTACTGTTTGCTTCATATCAAAAAAATATTTATTTTAAAACGAATGGTTCAAATTAATATTAAATTAAGTTACCAGGGATGAAACTAATGATGTCCATGCAGTATTATGAATAAAAATTCATCCGACTCTAAGAATGTATTATTTTATCGCTAAATTAACACATTTTTACTTCGCTTTTTTTAAAAAATAATATAATTAATTTTATTTAAATAAGTATTTTCTTTTATAGGAGAATCACCTTTTTACTTAAAGGTATACTTAAGTAAGTAAACAATAATTTTAATTATAAAAATTATAAACTTTGACTAACTATGAATTTGATTTTGGTTTGTATTTTAATTTAATATAATTGCAACATTTACTCAAGTTTGACTAATAATCAAAAATTAATTCTTTATCAGGTAGATTTTTCAAAACCCTGTAGTTTTTCTAATTTTATTTTTCTATTATAATCCATAAAATTATATTTGAAATCAGTTTTTGTTCTATCTTCAAGACTTTTCTTCTTGGTGATTCCTTCCTTAATTAATTCAAAAGTATAGAGATTAATTAAAAAAATATTGTTTTTAGTTAACAGTATCACACATCACTAATTCGTAAAGATATTAATTATTTGATTTTGATTTTATAAAAATTGTTGATAGAGTATTAATTTTTTAGTGTTTTTCAACTAATTAAATTATTATTATTATTTATTTATTTATTTATTTTTTATTTACTTGTTTGAGATCAATTGAAGGTAAGTTTAATACGGATAAGTAAATACCATAAAATCTCACATAAAACAAACAATATAGTAAAAACTAAAGTTACTAGTTTATTTGGCTGACTTTTGTTTTGATTTCTTTTTAAAACTACTATTTGTATTTTGAAAAAAAATAAAGTTCAATATCCGTTTTAAGATTAAAACTTCATATAACGAAATATTATTTCTGTGCGAAAAAAAGAGAGAAAAAAAAAAAAATCAGAAAAGAATTTTTTTCCAGGTTTAATTCCTATTCCATTCTTAAAGGAGNCTTTATATTTTCAATTCACAAAAATAAAACATAATAAAAATTTATATTTATATTTTTTTTTTAATGGAGTCTGGAAAAGTTGTGTTATATAGGATTTTTTTATAATTTATTTTCGTGTTCTAAAACAAATTACGAGAGTAAGTAGAAAAAATAATAGATCTTTGATTAGAAATATTATACTGTAGTCATTTTTATCGTATTTTTGTCTATAATTTTCTCATTATTCTATATAATAATGTAGTCCGATATCAAATTAAGGAAAATTTGTGTTATGCATTTTGTGATATAGGATTTTCAATTTTTACTTTCGTGTTTTAACAAATTAAGTGAATAAATAGTTAATAAAACAAATTAACAAAGTTAATAAACAAATTAAGTGGATAAATAGGTATAAAATAGATCTTTGATTAGAAATATATCTAGTCATTTTTAACGCATTTTTTACAAATATTTTCTCATAGTTCTTCAATATGTAGTCCTATATAAAATTAAATTAAAACATTTTATCAACAACTATGTAGGCATGTAGTAAACAAATATATTATTGTATTAAACCCATAAATTATAATCATAAAATTTCACTTGCAGTAGGGCAATTGTACTGCAGGTAGCTTGCGCACTATATACTATGTGATAATTTACATATTATTCCATCAATTTGATTTTTATTACTTCTAAGCCAATGAGAGGTTAGGTTTTTGAAATCCTGAGCTCTTATTAGCTTGGAAATAAGTTGACAGCGTGGGAAAGTATAAATAGTGGGATGGAAGCCAATGAGAGCTCAGGTTTTTAAAATCCTGAGCTCTCACCAATCAAACTGTTTAATTGGCATTGTTAATAGGATATAATAGGAAATATAATAGTTAATAGAGAGCCAATGAGAGCACAGGTTTTTAAAATCCTGAGCTCTTATTGGCTCCCATCCCACTTTTTAAACTTTTCCGCGCAGTCAACTCACTAATCCTCATTTGGCGCAAACTGTTGCAGTCGAGATCAGTAATAATCATTTTAAGTCGCTCTCTGCGAAACAACATCGTTTCCCGCTCATTTTGGAAAAGTTTCAATTTTTTTCTGACACAATGTTGAAAGAATTCTACTTTTTGATGTTAATGTTTTGCATACAAGCTATTCTTGAAACATAAGAAACCTTGATACAATTTAATTACAAGTGTATAAATGTATTTTTAAGGGAGAAATTTAGTCCATACATATTAAATAGATAACAACGGTAAATCAAATTATAATTTTCAAAAGGGAAGACGTTTGTTCCGTCTCTTGTATCAGAAGGGACGATTTAAAGTATATCTATATATTAATCATATTCTTCGATAAAACTATACTAACTACTTGCCCAATATTTATTTGAGAGAAATTTTAATTAATACATTAGAAATTATATGTTTACTCTAACAATGGATAATTTTAAGATTTGTCTATTAAGTTTGAAGAAGAGTTAGCTTCTCTGAAAAATGCTGTATGAAGGTTACAGTAAACCAGGTTAGGACATACGTTGAAATTTAATTAACAGTGACAGTGTTGCCACTAGACATCAAAAGCAAAATAAATAAAAAATCTAAATAAAGTTTATACAGATAAAACTTAAAAATTTAGGTTGCCAATGCCAACATCATGCAATTAAGGGTTTATTTAAGAAAGTTCATTTAACAATTTTTAAAAAGAAATGGGGTCTCTTGTTAGATTGTGATTTGTTAAATATTGTTTGCAGTAGAATTATGGCGTTCATTTCTTGTATTATTTTATTTTTTTTTTTTTATCCTTATACTTTTTGAAGAAAATGATTGCGTTATAGAAACATTATAAAGATATATGTATATCTCGTGTTTGATGTTCCTACTCTAGACAGAACTTTAATTTAAGTAATGAGAGTGCAAAGTTACAACTTTTACATTACACTGACATAAAGGAACAACATTATCCCTCAACATTTGCAACCGGTACTTATCAAATATAACTATGAAACATTGACGTACTTTGTCACTGTCTGCAACTTTTAAGGTTTTAAGTTTGTAGATGTTCCACGGTTGAAAGGTATGTCATAGTTCATACAAGATATTATTTTTGGGAAATTTGATAACAAGTTAACGTATGTGATACAAAATAGGGTCCAACGTTTGATCTATATTTAGCTACTCTGCGCGTAAAAGATTCCAGGAAGTCTTTTTACCTGTGGAGGCTCCTGGATTCGTTATATTATGTTTAACTTAAATTGACCACTATGTTTTACTTTCGCACTAAACTTTATTACGTTTAACGTGAACATTAGTGAAGTTGATGTTAGGCTATTTTTATTTATTTTTTTAGCAAAAGAAGCTTCCCTAATTTTTTTTACAGTTAATATTTGTTGTATGTATTTTTGTCTGTTTGTGTGTTTATGATCTGTATCAGATGTATATTGTTCTTTGTATCTTCTTATAGAAAAGAACTGTATTCATATATTTTTTAGGAAAATAATAGTGCTAGTGCATGGTAATTGTTCATTTATAATGTTGAGAGTAAGTTTATGCTAATGAAGGTGTCTGTGTTCCCTCTAGGAGGTTGGCAGAAGAAGAGGATGAACTGTCCGAAGTTGAACCGGACGCAGTACCACGGGAGGTGAGGGAATGGCTGGCGTCTACCTTTACCCGCCAGCAAGCTACGCAAAGGAGGAGGACTGAGGATAAACCGAAATTCCGCTCTGTGGCCCATGCCATCAGGGCCGGTATCTTCGTCGACAGGATATACAGGAGAGGAGCCTCTGCACAGGCCATGCAGTTCCCACCCGAAGTTGTCAAAGTTCTTAAGGTGTGTTAATGAGACTTATTTAAGTTAATTATATATACCTAATTAGTATAAAAAACGGGTAAAAAAAAGTTGCTCTTAAATCGGCCACCGGAAAGCATTTTTCAGGGAAAAACGAGCATATTCTTAATCTACCTAAAAAGACCTTTAAAATGATACGTGACATGCCATATAAGCATTAATTTTCTTTTTGAATTTGTTTCTTTTGTCCCTTTTTTTTATTATATACTGTGTGGTTGCGTCGTTTAAGGGTGTTTAATAAAAACCTCTACTTCACTGTCTCAAATCGGCTATATTTCGACCATACCTGGTCATCATTAGGCCTTAGATTGAGATCTTGGTTGTACATATAGTAATTTTTTTAAACATTAAGTTTATTAAAATCATCACCATTTTTATTGGATCGTCACTACACGTCATTTTTATTAAAAGTCATCTATAAATTAATATATAACATCTGTTTAAAAATTGAAACCTTGAAACTAACACGTAAATTAACAACATGGTATAAACATGACATATGGAAACTTGGTTGTGTTAATTTAATTAATTTTCTTCAAAATCCTCATGTCGGCCATATTGCGTTTCAAAATAATAGACATTTTGTAGTAATAGTTATATATTATTTTCCTACTCTTCAAGACCTTTAAATTGAATTATAACATGTCATGCTGACTGTCCGCCATATTGATCGAAATCTAAAAAATATTTAGTGTCAAATTTTCAAAACCTACAATTGTCACAAATCCTGAGATGCGCCTGTGTGCCAAATTTCGTTTAAAATGATCAATTTTTACGTCAGTTGTCGTTAAACAAATAAACATGCACACAAACTTTTCAAAGCCCAAATCTCTAAAATGAAGAACTCGCTTGGCTCGTTCAATTAGCAAAATTGCTTGGCTCAGCATGCAAATTAGAGGATCTATAAGGTGGCGCTGTCCAAAAGCGTGATGAAGAAGATTCGACCTAATCACACTGTTGCGCAAATATAATGAAATCATTAGTTAATTAATTAATTAAAAATCGGATTTCTAAATGGAAATAAGGGATGAATTTGGTTGTTTAAATAATAAATATTTTAGTAATGTATATAATGGTTAAGATACGAGGTATACTTGGAGCTGTCAAGTTACAAGCTACCGAGGATAAGAATATAAACAATAAAATGAAAAGAGGTGCTATAGATAATTTAAAACGACAGGAAGAGAGTAGATTGTAGAGACTAGTAGACAACAAACTAGCGCTACCGGCTCGATACGTATTATAATCTTGAAGATCTCGCGGCTTATCACAAACAACCCTTGTTATGTAGGTCTCCATTAGCAGTAGGGTTAAGCTTCCTCAAAGTGACCATGAGATTTAAATATTCCCATCTCATCCCATCTCCTCATTATTGGGTTATAAGCCCTTAAACATCAAGTTTTCTCCCTCTTAAATATCCTATAACTTCCCTGAACCTTCTGAGGAAGGCTGATTACTGTCTAAAATGAAAATATGTTAACGATCCTGAATCCACCCACCAAATAAACTTCTGGTGACATTATCCTATCCGGGGTAAACATAAACGATAAACATATTATTGGTATAGCAGACCATGTTAGGGTCGTTCCTGTTCCTGGTAATAAATCCTTACGAATACTGTAATTATTTATACTTAATAATTGTTATTTGCAATAAAGATCTAAGAATGTGTGACTTAAAGTTAAATGATGTAAGAAACTATCCAGTGATAGCTCTTTCTGAATGAGACAGAATTTATCATACTCATATGTACGATATAAATAAATTAAAGTAAAATAAATAAATAAAATATATTTCAGTTATCTAAGAGGTCTTGCGGACAGAGATTGGGTGCAATAGGAATTGGAGGGCTTGGTGCAACCGAATAGTTCTATTTCATATATCCATGTGGGCTTAATTATTGTGTCCTAAATAAGTAGTTAGTCCTGCAAGTTGTGTTTAGATGTGTTTTATAAGAGTGGTTGTAGGAGTTGATAGCGTGTATTGCATGTTTGACTATTTTTAGTGTCATATGGCCGTTAGACGACGATCTAAGTGTAGCCCCAGGTAGCGGATGGAATTGGAATGAGGAATAATTAAAATGAGATTAAGAAAATGCAATTATAACTACAATTATTTGTTAAAAAATAACTAAAGTTAAAATAAAAGTCTATAATGTAGTCCTTTCAAATACTAATCTAACGATATAAGCCGTTTTCGTCCCGGGAAAAATCTAGTTCCTGACCAAAATTCATTAAACACGGACAGAAAGGCCGGGTTCGATTCCCCACCGAGAAGAAGTTATTTTTATGATAAATTTTGATGCAATGTTCAATACTAATTAAATTTACCTACGAAAACATGAAAAATAAAAATGGAAAACAGTGGGCTAAGTAATTATGATCTTGCATAATGAGAAAGTTTGTCCTGAGTTGTGTCTGGCCGATTTTTTTTTTTTTATCTCCTTCACTTTAGCCTACAAGATTCCCTTTTGGTTAAACTTGCTGGCATATTTTTGGTTTAACACATTTAAAGAGCAAGATCTTGCTCTTATGAGGTGTTTTTAATTATAGGTAGAAGTCGAGAGGTGGTAGGTTAAGGATGTTAAGGTTGTAGGGTCTTCATATTACAAAGGATCTCTTCAACTCTAACCTACTTGGCGCGAACAAAGGAAACCGTCAACACTCAGTATATTAGAAAAAATTTGTTTACTGAAATGTGAAAAAATGTGAAGCTCTTTTTAATCGATACCCCAAGGTCTATCAAGCCAGGACTTTGGCAAAAAAAAAAAAAAAAAAAAAAAAAAAAGTCTAAATCCTACGTAAATGTAATAAGAATATTTTATCTTAAAACTAAAATTATTTTAACAGTTAACAATATATATTTAGGTTAGTAATCAAAGTTTAGATGTTGCCATTTAAAAGACAAACTGAATCCCCGAACTTTGCTGCGGACTGTGTTATTTTTATTTATTTATTTTTTTTTTATAGGTTTTTAAACTACCGTTGAGAAGATATTTCGTTGAGTACGATATTTCGTTGAGTACGATATTCTTATGCAAGCGAATGGCTTTTTAGAGCGAGCGATAATATAATTATTTTGAGGTGATTCGAAACGATTCCTATCGATCTTTCCAAGATATGCTAAGATAAACCGAAATTTCTTCGCCAATTTACCTTTCCCTCCATCTTTATACCATTAATATATTTATTAATATGTGTGACCATTGATTTAATAATATTTTTTGGAATTTGTTTTTTTATTTTCCTTGCTCTTTAATATATATATATATATACATATACATATATNTCTCTCTCTCTCTCTCTCTCTCTCTCTCTCTCTCTCTCTCTCTCTCTCTCTCTCTCTCTCTCTCTCTCTCTCTCTCTCTCTCTCTCTCTCTCTCTCTCTCTCTCTCTCTCTCTCTCTCTCTCTCTCTCTCTCTCTCTCTCTCTCTCTCTCTCTCTCTCTCTCTCTCTCTCTCTCTCTCTCTCTCTCTCTCTCTCTCTCTCTCTCTCTCTCTCTCTCTCTCTCTCTCTCTCTCTCTCTCTCTCTCTCTCTCTCTCTCTCTCTCTCTCTCTCTCTCTCTCTCTCTCTCTCTCTCTCTCTCTCTCTCTCTCTCTCTCTCTCTCTCTCTCTCTCTCTCTCTCTCTCTCTCTCTCTCTCTCTCTCTCTCTCTCTCTCTCTCTCTCTCTCTCTCTCTCTCTCTCTCTCTCTCTCTCTCTCTCTCTCTCTCTCTCTCTCTCTCTCTCTCTCTCTCTCTCTCTCTCTCTCTCTCTCTCTCTCTCTCTCTCTCTCTCTCTCTCTCTCTCTCTCTCTCTCTCTCTCTCTCTCTCTCTCTCTCTCTCTCTCTCTCTCTCTCTCTCTCTCTCTCTCTCTCTCTCTCTCTCTCTCTCTCTCTCTCTCTCTCTCTCTCTCTCTCTCTCTCTCTCTCTCTCTCTCTCTCTCTCTCTCTCTCTCTCTCTCTCTCTCTCTCTCTCTCTCTCTCTCTCTCTCTCTCTCTCTCTCTCTCTCTCTCTCTCTCTCTCTCTCTCTCTCTCTCTCTCTCTCTCTCTCTCTCTCTCTCTCTCTCTCTCTCTCTCTCTCTCTCTCTCTCTCTCTCTCTCTCTCTCTCTCTCTCTCTCTCTCTCTCTCTCTCTCTCTCTCTCTCTCTCTCTCTCTCTCTCTCTCTCTCTCTCTCTCTCTCTCTCTCTCTCTCTCTCTCTCTCTCTCTCTCTCTCTCTCTCTCTCTCTCTCTCTCTCTCTCTCTCTCTCTCTCTCTCTCTCTCTCTCTCTCTCTCTCTCTCTCTCTCTCTCTCTCTCTCTCTCTCTCTCTCTCTCTCTCTCTCTCTCTCTCTCTCTCTCTCTCTCTCTCTCTCTCTCTCTCTCTCTCTCTCTCTCTCTCTCTCTCTCTCTCTCTCTCTCTCTCTCTCTCTCTCTCTCTCTCTCTCTCTCTCTCTCTCTCTCTCTCTCTCTCTCTCTCTCTCTCTCTCTCTCTCTCTCTCTCTCTCTCTCTCTCTCTCTCTCTCTCTCTCTCTCTCTCTCTCTCTCTCTCTCTCTCTCTCTCTCTCTCTCTCTCTCTCTCTCTCTCTCTCTCTCTCTCTCTCTCTCTCTCTCTCTCTCTCTCTCTCTCTCTCTCTCTCTCTCTCTCTCTCTCTCTCTCTCTCTCTCTCTCTCTCTCTCTCTCTCTCTCTCTCTCTCTCTCTCTCTCTCTCTCTCTCTCTCTCTCTCTCTCTCTCTCTCTCTCTCTCTCTCTCTCTCTCTCTCTCTCTCTCTCTCTCTCTCTCTCTCTCTCTCTCTCTCTCTCTCTCTCTCTCTCTCTCTCTCTCTCTCTCTCTCTCTCTCTCTCTCTCTCTCTCTCTCTCTCTCTCTCTCTCTCTCTCTCTCTCTCTCTCTCTCTCTCTCTCTCTCTCTCTCTCTCTCTCTCTCTCTCTCTCTCTCTCTCTCTCTCTCTCTCTCTCTCTCTCTCTCTCTCTCTCTCTCTCTCTCTCTCTCTCTCTCTCTCTCTCTCTCTCTCTCTCTCTCTCTCTCTCTCTCTCTCTCTCTCTCTCTCTCTCTCTCTCTCTCTCTCTCTCTCTCTCTCTCTCTCTCTCTCTCTCTCTCTCTCTCTCTCTCTCTCTCTCTCTCTCTCTCTCTCTCTCTCTCTCTCTCTCTCTCTCTCTCTCTCTCTCTCTCTCTCTCTCTCTCTCTCTCTCTCTCTCTCTCTCTCTCTCTCTCTCTCTCTCTCTCTCTCTCTCTCTCTCTCTCTCTCTCTCTCTCTCTCTCTCTCTCTCTCTCTCTCTCTCTCTCTCTCTCTCTCTCTCTCTCTCTCTCTCTCTCTCTCTCTCTCTCTCTCTCTCTCTCTCTCTCTCTCTCTCTCTCTCTCTCTCTCTCTCTCTCTCTCTCTCTCTCTCTCTCTCTCTCTCTCTCTCTCTCTCTCTCTCTCTCTCTCTCTCTCTCTCTCTCTCTCTCTCTCTCTCTCTCTCTCTCTCTCTCTCTCTCTCTCTCTCTCTCTCTCTCTCTCTCTCTCTCTCTCTCTCTCTCTCTCTCTCTCTCTCTCTCTCTCTCTCTCTCTCTCTCTCTCTCTCTCTCTCTCTCTCTCTCTCTCTCTCTCTCTCTCTCTCTCTCTCTCTCTCTCTCTCTCTCTCTCTCTCTCTCTCTCTCTCTCTCTCTCTCTCTCTCTCTCTCTCTCTCTCTCTCTCTCTCTCTCTCTCTCTCTCTCTCTCTCTCTCTCTCTCTCTCTCTCTCTCTCTCTCTCTCTCTCTCTCTCTCTCTCTCTCTCTCTCTCTCTCTCTCTCTCTCTCTCTCTCTCTCTCTCTCTCTCTCTCTCTCTCTCTCTCTCTCTCTCTCTCTCTCTCTCTCTCTCTCTCTCTCTCTCTCTCTCTCTCTCTCTCTCTCTCTCTCTCTCTCTCTCTCTCTCTCTCTCTCTCTCTCTCTCTCTCTCTCTCTCTCTCTCTCTCTCTCTCTCTCTCTCTCTCTCTCTCTCTCTCTCTCTCTCTCTCTCTCTCTCTCTCTCTCTCTCTCTCTCTCTCTCTCTCTCTCTCTCTCTCTCTCTCTCTCTCTCTAACTGAAATAAAACTTTCATTTTAAATTGCTTTATTTAAAGCCCTTACAAAAAAAACAAATATATTAAAATATAAAAAATACTTTAACAATAAAAACATTCAGATATAGTTATCTGATAAATAATTGTGAATATTATGTATTAGAGTATAATTATATATCTCTTTACGTAATAAAAAAAGTATATAGCTAAGTATGTAACTATTAGTAAAGCCCTTACAAAAAAAACAAATATATTAAAATATAAAAAATACTTTAACAATAAAAACATTCAGATATAGTTATCTGATAAATAATTGTGAATATTATGTATTAGAGTATAATTATATATCTCTTTACGTAATAAAAAAAGTATATAGCTAAGTATGTAACTATTAGTAAAACCTTGTTAGAATTACTCATAGAATAATACTATATAGAAGGAGCATAGAATCGAAATCCTAAGCAATTACTGATAAGAGGCTGAAGCCAAAATTTGTTTCAGACAACAGGGAATATTTTTGGTTCCTTCTCTATCGCTTAGGATAACCGATAACCAACAACTTAGGATAACCAACATATCTTAAAAACTACTCGTCCGATTTTAATTAAATTTGGAAGGTAGGTCATAATTAGCCCATTATTCACATGCCCACAAATGATATACACCTTTATCCTCTCCAGTACTCGACTGAATTTTATGATATATTTGGATGGTTTGTCGAAAGTAGCCCGCAGATAGCCCTAGATTAATTTCAACTGCACTCTTTTCATTTTGCTAGATTGATACCTTATTATTTCATGTAAAAAAACCCTTTTTGATCAATTTAAAAGTTTGGGAGGGGGGAGGAAGAAAATAAATTTTACAAAAAAAAGGGTGTAACTTGTAAAGGCATAAAATCATTTAAGTATACGAAATAGGACGCAAGGAAGCTATGTGCCACACTAATTGGCAGAGTATTTGTGATAGTGGTTAGACTTTAAATATTTCTTCTTCATAGTGTCCTGTAGAGTATTTTTGGTGAGTTTTCTAATGCATATTTTTTTAGGTATATTATTAATTATTTATAGATAAAATTAAAATGTAGCTGGTATCCTTCCTTAACTTCCTTAATTAATCTATACTCCAACTTTATATCGATTTGAGAAAGAAAACTAATCGCTTTTGTTTGGGATACCCAATAACTGTAATAGAAGATTTATGTGCTACAAATTAGCTAAGCCCCTGTTTTATCCAACTATCTATATATACCCCTGAGTGATGTACGTTCTAGGATTTCAATTCAAATATCTTATAAGTGTATAATTCAAAATGGATATTTTGATTTATGTAACTAAACATTTACCATAATTCAATCCAAGAAGTAAGTTCTGTTATTGAAATATTTTAGCATCAGCTTGGATAATTAATGTGGATCTAAAATGGATTTGTTTCGACCTATAATTGTTGTAAATGGATTCGTATTTTCACTTTTCCTCACTATCAATAAGTGGGAAAAGTATTGTTTTCACCAAACATTTTTTTTTTTTCGAGATTTCAACGGAATTATCCGTTTTTGGGTGTTTTTAAGACCTCCTGAGTGGTTTTCAGCATGACGTCTGTATGTGCGTATGTGCGTGTGTGTGTTATCATAGTAGCGCCCAAGGTATTTAACCTAGAGAGTTGAAACTTCTGCCAAAAAAGCAGTCCTTACCTGCAGTGGTGCCGCCCGGAAAATCAAATTTTTCCGCCATCTTGAAGCCAGTTTGCAGTACGGATTAATAGGAGGTCCCGTGGTTCGATTCCCGGTGCGGGGGTGTATTTTTCTCTGTATGTCTTTCGTAGTTATTGATAATTGTAATTTGAATTATTTAGTAAATTAGTTTTCTGGCGTTTAAATTTTAAAGGATTTATAGGGCTATATTTTCCTAGATACGACTCCAGCGATGTTCGCTCAGCGACTATAATTTATTATAGTCACAAACTTTTATAATTTTGTGCCAGCTACTAACGCTGCTCTAGCGTCTAGGAAAACCTTTAATTTAATCTACTGTTTAAATTCAAGATGGTGGCCATGTGTATTTACTTTTTTATTCTCTAATGTTTTGATTTATTGTAAATACCCGGACTACGCTGGGTATTTCAGCTAGTATTATATAAAAAGGAAATTATGTTGTAAGTACATTAATTTTTAATGTCTTTGATATACAGTGTATATCAGAAGACAGACAGACAGACAGACGACGGACAGACATTTTTTAAAAACCACTTTTTGGACTCAGGGGACCTCACACGTGTAAATCCATCAAAATATTTTTAATATTTCATTTTTGTCATCTATATTCATAAATTTTTTATATATCATTTTTTGTGTTAATATATTTCTTTACAATTGCGTTTAATATCATTATTAT
>KZ651411.1:8808-21030 GCA_001010745.2 Gerris buenoi
TATATATATATATATTTTATAAATATGACAAAACATTCACTTCATTTAATATCTTATTGCTTTTGTGCATAAGAGTTATTAAATCAATAAATATGATGAGATAATAAATATTATTTATCGCTTTATTTTAATAAATAGACTATTTTTGCAATAAGAAAATTAATAGTTTTGTTTGTCAATGTTATTACTTTTTATTGCAGAGTAAATATTGCCATTAAGATACTACTTCCTCTTAGAATGAGAGGACATTTAACAATTGAAGAAATCCGTTTTTGCCTTCAGAGAGAAAAAAGAAATAACTTGCTGACGGAAGCAATCGAGAACCTTTTACAATTGTTAAAAAAAGAAATAATAATAAAATAGACAAGAAAATGTCTGGTACAATGTCAAGGGCAGAAAAGGGACTAAAGTTTTTAAACTATACGGTCCCTTAGATTTTTTTTTTTTTTTTTTCATTTGGTCTCGGAAACAAGAGACATTTTACCCTAAGGATTGAGTGAGGGATAAAACCTAATAGAATAAATGGATCTGACCTACTTCAAGTAAAATGTTTACAAGGAAGTGCAATAAGAGTACTTAGATTTCTTATAGTTTATAACTTTGTTAGGGTCGTGGTTCGTGCACTTGAACTCCCGTGTGGACCCTTCTCTATAACTGCCTTAAACACTATTGTGGATAATGTCTCGGTCAAGGACAAGGTTTAAAACAAGAAAACCCTACTTCGTCATAACTGTGTGATATACGATACTGAGTTGAGAATACAGCGTCACTAGAACTACAAGGCAAGACAATCCTATAAGAGATTTTATAAACTATATGTTTCCTGATAATCTTGGAGATTCAATAAAATTAATAAATTACATTAAACATTTTTTGAGGCTGATTACATCCTAAGGCTAACTTACTTCTTTCTATGGATTAAGATAAATTATCTTCGTAAACTTTTCACCAATCTATCCGCTGATGCGCAATATTGAATTGCTTTAATTAAATATATACATTAACTTTAATATTAAATGAGCATTAGTCACAAATATATAATATAAGTAAGAAAAGAACATTAGGTTTGCTATTATCATTCATTGACTTTTTTATTTTAATGTATTATTATTTAAGACAAAACAAGATTTCACAATATTCAAATACTATGTAGACAGCATATTGTCATTAATTATATCTTAATATAGTTTTCTTTAATAAAAAATATTATTGTATAAAAAATATATCTTGGAAAAAAAAAAAAAAAAAATTAGTAAAAAAAGTCAAATTCTTATCCTATAACAAGAAACAGCCAACAGATATTTTATTATTGGGTTAAATTAAAAATAATTAGTTAAAAATTAATTATTTGAGAAATTGCTTTCACCACATAAATTAGCTTCGTGCAACCAGCAGGAGATGAGGCTTATTGGATCTTTCATTTCTGATATTTTCCAAGAAAATTCTTATTTTATGAGTGTAAAACCCTCCAATTACTATGAGGACATGTGTGTGTGCATATTCCTAGCTAGTTAAATAAGTAACATTTTCAAGAAATTCAATTATTATGTTTTATGTAAGAATGTACTCCATTTTCATGATAAATTAATTATGTTCATGTAAATAAACTTTGATTTATGTATGATTTTTTTTTTTTTTTTAACCTGAACTTAACATATAACTTGAATTACAAAATGGACGAAACCCCTATATGCTTAATGATTCGGTTAGTTATCTCTTTCCTTATTGGACTGCATAGGAATGCAGTATTATTACATATTTTTTCTTATGTTTTCACGATAGTCTTTATGGTAATTGCTTTTTCTACACCGACTGTTGGTTATCCTTGTAAGAATGATAGTTGCCTATGATATTTATGCGTGAATTGTCTGGCTTGTTTGGATGGGCTAGTGACCGAAACCAAGGTGAGAAGAAGGTATGCAAAATGCAAATTCGATCCTACACACATGAGGCTCTCAGTCAAGGACAGCTAGGGTCTTTAAACCCGTCTCTCAGTGAGGAGACATCGGCCCTCCTCAATAATGATCAGATCCTAGCATGCTGTGCCGCAATATGGCGCAATTATTTTCACCTGGTGGTTCCTTTTCACTTTCTGCAATTCGTATAAAGCCAATTCTGATTTTTAAATGAGGACAATGTATCTATTTCGTATAAATGTGTAATCTTATAGCTTGCTGATACAGCTGATTGGGTGTAATATTATTAATATATATATTACACACTAAATTATTAATAAACATGTGTAATAAATTTAAAATACTCCCAATGGGGCTAAAACATAACTATTTTACAAAGCGAATATGAAATACATAGTAATATATTATAATAATAGCAAATGAGACAATTATTAGTCGATTTTACAATATAGTGGAAAGTAAAACTTGCAATAGATAGTAAATTCATAAAATCATATTGAAAATCAAGATTTATTTAACTCATGCAAGTAATCTATTGCATTTTTGACAAACATAATTTTATATTTGCTTTTGATAGAGTTTTCTAAGTCAATAAATCTGTGTTTATTGTTTTCATTATTTTTCTGAAAGTAGAAACAACTGTTTCAGACCAAGTAATTTAAATGATCATCAAGTTAAAATAAATAAATATTGAATAATATTGTTAAAATAAGTAAATATTGAAAGGGTGTTCATGACCTCAGCTGTCCAACACCCAACAAAACCAATAAATAAATAAAATATATATTGATATCTTAATATTTTTGTGTTTTTAACCATTTACTTGTCAATAATTGTTATTATTATTTTTTATATATTCAATTTTTCTTCTCTTTTCCAATATTTTCATATCAGCATAAGAAACTTTCTTTAGCATTAAGAAAAAAGCAGTATTTTACATCAGTGTTTTACTGGTAGATTCAATGATCTTATTAATAAATCTATTGTCTGTTCATCTTACAACAGTGTCATTCGAAATAACAATAATAAATTGCATTAATAGTCCGCAAAGCACGTAAGTACTTGAAAGAAGGTACTTATTCAATAATAAGTAAAAAAAAATGTAGATTATTATATATAGTGTCCCAACAAACAGGTTATATTTAGTTATAAAAAAAAAACATAAACTAAATATAAACTTTCAAACATAAGCAATCATATTATCAAAACAATTTTTTATACAATTTTTTACAAATGCTATATTTTAAGCAGATTGAGTATATATTTTAAAAAATCTATTGTGTGCAAAATGAACCAATTCCGCTTCATTCTGGATTAAATGCGCACTTATAAGAAATTTCAAAAGCTTTGCCGATTATTTTATCTATGTTTTCTCCCATTGTTTAATTGAGTAAATAACATCAATAACAAAATTTTCTTAATGAATCATTTTCGTGAATCGTCGCATTAACGAAAATGATTCAATGCGACATTGTTTAAAAAAAAAAACATCTAGGTGATCATAGCATGTCATGTTTTATTATGTCAATTTTTATCCTATTTATGTCTCAAGGGGTGAAAGAACAATGGATATGTATGAAAAATAACATCTTATCATATATATATAATGAAATTATACCTATAATAAGTTATATTGCGTTTCTAAAAAAAAAAAAAAAAAAAAAAAAAAAAAAACAGATAATGACTTTATTTTGTTTTTTAGTAAATAATAAATAAAGTGGATCGTCAAATTGACATATTATAAACGTAAGCAACCCCTTAACTCTATTTTCTTTTTTTTATGAAATAGACACTTACGAACAGAAAGTTCTCTTTTTTACTTTCCCTAAATGGTTTAGTGTTGTTTATCATAGATTAAGCACTACTTCAAAATAACAAGTCAAAATGTTTTTTTTTTTTTTTTTTTTTTTTTTTTTTTTTTTTTTTTTAGTCATAATAATGTACACCTGAGACTAAAGAAAATAAGAGGCTCATAACTAGCCAAGTCCGTGTCAAACAATTTGGGGGCACATTCAAGGAGCCCTTCCTCTTAAGCAATTTTTTTATTCACTGAAAGTCTACCATTTAGATTGGCAAATAGCTTCCTCGTATCTTATCGCGACTATTACTGACCCATTATTGCCAAATATATTTAATTGGTTTCCCCCTTTTTTATTTAAATACGATCCCTTAGGCCCGTAGCTACTGGCTTAAAATTTTATATTCTTAAAAAAACTAAACTAAGTATATTAATTAAGATAAGTTATTATATCTATTTAAAGACCCACAAATCAAAACAAATACATGTATTTATATATATATATATATTTTTTTTTTATTTGAGTAACTATAGTTGCCTTAGGTTAGCAATCATTTAAAGGTGAGTCGTAGGGACACCACTCAATTATATGAAGGATATCTCATTTGTTTTGTTTTTTTTACGTGAAAGAAATGATCAATTTAGCAAGTTTAATATTAATAAGAGAACGTTTGTTACCTACTTTTGGCAAACCATACAAATTTCTTAAAAGTCGGCTGAGCACTGGTAAAAGACAAAGGTGTAAATAAAAGAAGGTTAGGTTTAAATTAATTTATTGATACCAACAATTTTGATTTACCACCCAAATTTCAATGAAATTGCACGTCTTTATAGTTTTTTAGATACATGATGGATTTAAAAAAAATTGAATGAAAGACAGAGAAACAGGCACGAGAAGAAAATATTTCCAAATCATAGTCAATTTTATTCGCATGATCCCATATTTATTAGATTTCTATTTTATTATTCCTAAAGGATAAGAAAATCTAATAAGTTCTGAATGATATTTATAGTATTTATTTAAATATTTTGTATGAAAATGTCGTAAAAAACATAATAGTGCTTAACAAATGTTATATTAAGCCGCTATTTTAATGCTGATTTTAAGTTTTTAAATAAAAAAAAAAACTATATTAAAAATAGATTTTATTTTTGCAATAGTAACATGAGATGGTGAGAGGTAGCGTAGCTTTGTGGATAAAACCACGTCTGCTCGGCCATCACTGAATCATGAGTGGAACGAAAAGGGGTTCGATTCCTCGCCGTGACACTCTGATTTATATGGCTCACTATTGATCACATCATACTCGCTTCGGCGGTATAATGTACATATGTATATGATGTGTGAAGTGGCTGCAACTCTCCACCGCGGAACGTAAAAAGGGCCTAATTGCAAGGTTCGAACAAGTGGTTCGTCCTACCCGTTCTAGTAGGAAGTACTAGACTACTACTACTACTAACATGAGATGGTTGATGCTTGTGATTGTGATTAATTAAAATTCTTCATCATCAATAATTATATAATATAGCTATCGTACAATTTAAACAAGAATCATACTATGGAATCTGTACAAATGCTTACGAGTGTTTTCCTAAAGGTCTTGGTCGAAACTTAGCTACAAACTAGTTATTTATTTTTTTTAATATGGTATTATTACATTAACATAATTTGTATTAGCAATTTAATACAGTTTGTTAAACAATATTTTATTAATACGAACCTAAGAGATTCTTAAAATTCATGATATCATCTATTAATGTTAGTAAGAAAATCATTATGCTCGTGACAATAACATGAGATTAAATGTTTCGCAAGAACTTTGACGTACTTCCCTTTAATGAATGCGCTGTTTGCCATGCAACCTAAAAGCTTGGTTTTACTATTTGGCTAATACAATTGGCATTTAAATTATAACTAAATAATTGAAAAAAAAGTATACTGTATAATATCACGTTAGGAGAACAAACACCTCTTACGCAAATGTTCGAATGAAGTTAGAATTGAAAATTTTGAACAAGTTTAAAATAATTATTGTTTAAGTTTTCTTTCCCATTGAAACATTTTATTTTATTAGACGGGCAACCATTAGAACTATAATAAATTAATTCACTCAAAATAATATCGTAAATTCGTAAGTGAAGAATATTTATATTATTATTATGTGTGAATCTACACTACACTATAGCTTAGATAAAGTTGTTCCTAAAAAGGGACAACTTTCTTTTTACAAAAAAGGGTTTGTAGACCCCTTCAATATTATGACCTACGAAATGTAGAAGGGTTCGAATATTATGAGTCAAGCAAGTGGTGAACTCTATGGGACAACCGTCGAACCATACACCCTTCATTCGGTCCCTTCAGAATTAGAGTTAGAATACTCTCTCAAAATAAAACAGCCACCTCAATTTTACTTTTGCATTAGTTTCATCTCTTCAGTTAATTTCTTTCTTATTATCATTAAATAGTCTCACTTAATGTCGATCTTTTACTTAATGTGGATTTTAAGAAAACAATATAAAAATAAAAATCTAGAAGTAAAATAGTTACTTTCTTATTATTACTGGTCTTATATTACTTTGCTTTGTAATTTTCATCGCACATCAATTATCCCAAGTTTGAACCACATCCCGAGTTTCAATTTTCCCCAAATTTCGCACATAGAAACAATTAAGGTGAAGAATACAGAAACAAAAAAAAAATGTTGAAAATAATACCAAAATGGCATTTTTATATTAATTATTTGTTAACTCAAATTTTATTTTAAATTTAAATATTTTTTTTTTTATNGAAACAAAAAAAAAATGTTGAAAATAATACCAAAATGGCATTTTTATATTAATTATTTGTTAACTCAAATTTTATTTTAAATTTAAATATTTTTTTTTTTATTTCGGTGAAAATATTCCGCAATATCTCAGCTTAATGAATTATTTTAGAAATATTATTTATATTTATATTTTAGAATTATTTTTTAGTTTATTAGGAACTAATTTTTTTTTTTTTTTTTTTTTAATATTTTTTTTTTTTTTTTTTAAAAATTTTTTTTTTTTTTTTTTTTTTTTTTTTTTCCAATGTAAAATAGATAATAGGTAATGTTTTTACTTGAATAAAATCTATTATGAAGAGGTGTATTAGAACACTCGAGAGATGCAAGCCTGCATACCTTTCAATTATTAATATCGATTTTAATCCCATTCTCTGTTTTATCTTTTGTTTAACAGCAGCCTGTGAGATTAGTTTAGCTCCATATTTGGTCAAAATATTTCGCCTAGGTTGGGTAGACTCACCTCTGAATAATTTTATCTAGCGTAATCCTCCAACCCCCTCCCAAAGGTTTTCTCCGACTAAATTTAAAGATTTTTTCATTATTATAATGATTCTAATTAAAATAACGCTTACTAATTCAACTACTTGAATTATGGTCGACATTATTATTTATGGTAGATCATCAAAATTTAATTTTATTTTACTTAAGTATTTATATTTTCGTAAGTATGTAATAATAATTTACATTCTTAATAAATAAAAAACCTAATTTAATAATGTTACATTTCTTTGGAAGAATTTTCCGATTAAAATCGAAGATTATGATATAATTAAGTAAACTTAATTTTTTACTCAAACAGTTAAAAGATAGAGAGAGAAAAAGGAAAAAAACTGTAATATTAGCATTAAATTATTTTCTTTTCTTCTTTTCTCTCTTGTATTTTAATTATATATTATGTTCTTTATTCTTATTGTTTGCATCAGATTACCTTAACGTTTTGCGTATGAGTCATTTGATATTTTTCGACCGTGTTTTGCATTCCATTCTCAGTACTAATATTAATCGATAACTTGACAGTCAAAAACGAACATCTACATAATGTTAATAAAAAAATCTTTATTTAGTAAAATGTACCTTTGATCTATTTATAAGCATTACTTTAATCCACAAACATTCCTTTTTGTATATTATATAATTTGATATAATAAAAAGAAATAACAAATAATCTAATGATGTACTGAATATTTAAAAGGTTTAATATACTCGTACTAAATAATTGGGAGTATAATCCAACAAATCTTTATCACTCTATTACGACGAAAAATTGCAGGTTATTTTTTTAGTTTGCATTAAATATATAACATTTTATTTTATTAGACGGGCAACCATTAGAACTATAATAAATTAATTCACTCAAAATAATATCGTAAATTCGTAAGTGAAGAATATTTATATTATTATTATGTGTGAATCTACACTACACTATAGCTTAGATAAAGTTGTTCCTAAAAAGGGACAACTTTCTTTTTACAAAAAAGGGTTTGTAGACCCCTTCAATATTATGACCTACGAAATGTAGAAGGGTTCGAATATTATGAGTCAAGCAAGTGGTGAACTCTATGGGACAACCGTCGAACCATACACCCTTCATTCGGTCCCTTCAGAATTAGAGTTAGAATACTCTCTCAAAATAAAACAGCCACCTCAATTTTACTTTTGCATTAGTTTCATCTCTTCAGTTAATTTCTTTCTTATCATCATTAAATAGTCTCACTTAATGTCGATCTTTTACTTAANTGTGTCAATTGGTAAATTAAAAATAAATGGCCACTTCACAATGAATCATATATTCGGAAGAGCGTAAACAATTTTTTAGTGAGTTGAAAAACAAAGTGCATAAATTATTGCCCAAATATGGCAGAAAGATTAATTTCATTATTGCGCACAATTAGCTGAGACATTATGCGTGTATTATTTGCCTAATTTTATATTTCAATTAAATCATTTTTTAAAACCTTTCACTTGTTTCAACTGAATAATGTATATGCTATTTATATTTTCAAACAAAAGTATCTAGTTTAGGTAATACTTTTATTATGAATACGCATTTATTTTTAAAACATACTATACTTGAGAATGAGAAAGAAACAAGAAATCATATCAAGTCAAGTTTAAGTAGATGGGACAGATTGACATACAAAAATGTTATTGCATACATATTTTAACTTTTCAATATTCCCTTGTACCTTTTTCTAATTCTATAAAAATAAATCATGATATTTGATTGTTTTTTCCAATAGATTTCTACTAATGTGTATAATGAATAATTACCTCGATTTAATTATAATTAAATGGTTGTTTTTTTTTCCAACCTTTTCCTTAATTTTACTTCAAAGTAAATTTAATATCTTAATAATAGAATGATATATTTTGAATAAGTTCCAAACACATATTTTTAAAGATCTATTTTAGAATATTTCATAGTTGTGAGTTTTCAAGGAGGAACAAGCGATTACATCCGTTAATTATCACTAATAAATGCCAAACTTGTAAACATTTAGTTTGGCCAAGAAGTTGGAACACCTACGCATCTTACGTTTAGTAATTACTGCGCCTTCAGCCACCCTGCGGGATGATAGTTCAATGTGACCCACTTCAACACACTCTCAGAGCCTGTTTTCATTATTGCATCACATTAAAGTTGAATTTATAATCGTTAAAACATGTCAAATTTTTAATTTGCTTTAATTTAGAACATATAATGAATAATTATGCATTGCAACAATGTATACCTTTTATTAAAAGAATGTTGCTTAATATAAACTAAATAAAACAAATCAAATGGTCCAAATAACTCAAACAGGGAAATAATTTCAACTGATATATAGTAAACTTGGTGTGTAGGCCTCCGCTGGTAGACACGTAACGCAGATCCCCGTCCTTCGTGACGCGTATTTCACCTGAAAACCGAGCTGTTTATTATGTGATATAGTAGTTGAACAAAAAAAAAACTAATGTAATATTTATATAAAGTCTGACTTATAATACTCGTATACTAAAGTTTTCCATACATACACTATCACTTCTTTAAGTGTTATCCATTTGTTTAAATCTAGCTCTTGGCGTAGAGTCGCTCTATCTGCCAGCTACCACAATCAAATTTTGTCTGTGTCCAAGGGGGGGGGGGGCGTGAATAAGAATGAGCAGGATATTTTCTAAACTGTAAATGAAACAAGGTTAGAGAAAAAATACGATTTTTTTATTATTTTAGTTATATTATACTCGTATATATATTTCAAATTCCCTTTTTAAAATAGTTGCATAGGATTCTGAGCAGTTGTACTATGGTAGCAAGTGTGCTTCTCATGCGAGATGTCGTAAGTACATTTGGATGCCCTAAAAGTGTTATAGACATAAAAAAAACATAACTTACAGAATTTTAATTCGATTTACACACTATATTCTCAACCTAATGCCCGCCAATGCAAAGGGTGGCCACGATATTAATAAGAGGGTGCCTTCAAACATGCAGGGACACTGCCTTGTTATTAATTTATTGAAATAAATGAAAGAAAATTTTTAAAAATAATTGTTGCTGCAAATTTATAAAATTCAAAGTCCTACAAGAAGAATAGAAAATTATTATTTATAAAACTATTAGTAGATGAAAAACTGTGATGCTTTCTGTGAACTGGATTTAACTTTAATGATAAGAGCAGTTTTAGAAGTCATATTATTAGCTTCAAAGGAATATGGCTCTGGAGAAATCGACTTGTATCAAAGCATTATAATATATAAAATTGTTTCAACCACTTTAATCGTTCATGAAAAAGTTCTCATACAGGATGACCATCTCTTAATCTTTTGTGTGAAAACAATAATAATTGTTGTTTTTGACAATCAACTAGTAAACAATGTATCTTTTTAGTTCCGTTACCCGAGATTAACGTTAAAAAGAGGATTTGTGAATATTACAATGGAAGAATGTATTAAAATAAGAGAGTGGTTGCTGTTGTACTTAAATATTAGGGCTAAGAAAAGAAGGTTTTTGCATAGAATAAAGTCGTCAGAAGATGAGAAGAGTTTGTTGGTGGAAAGGAAAGAAATTGATGCAAGTTTTAGTGTATAGTGACGGGGTGAAGAGAGAGGGAATAATATGGTGGTTGGTGCGGGGTTGATGTCGGTTAGAGGGCAGTGAGATGTAGCCGAGAGGTCAAGTTCTATAAGAAAAGCTCGGGCATCTCCAGGTATAAGGAGTAACAGGTCGCTGCGAGTTAAATGATCGCTGGCACGGGTTACCCCCACCTCGGCTCGGTGGCGGGCAGGCCTGCTATTGGTCGGACAGGCCCCCCGGGTCACGTGGTATCTACCCGTAGCGTATCTCAGTAGCACCCGGCTCACGGAGTCATTCTCCCGGTGTATCGCGTCTAGAGCACATCGAGTCTCTCTAACACACTCCTTACTCACACTTCGCGTGTGTCGTAAACAAAAACTTTGTTCCAATTTTCTACTTCGTCCGAAGTCGACAATTTGCCAAGTTATTTAGTAAGTGAGTCTGACATTCACATGACCATGGCCATCCCGTTCACTCTACCCTCCGACCAGGAGACAGAAGAGAACTACCGCAGGCTTAATCAGCTCCTCATCGACCTTTACGAAGTTATCCAGATTCTCATCAGGCCTCCGCGCCCTCAAGGTATTTACACTTGGTTTTTATTTCTAACTATACTTCCCCTATTAGTTTTCTTTGTTACTCTAAATAAATTAGCTCTTCTAGTTTTTATTGCACATTATTTTTTGGTTTCTTTTTCCATCTTACTATATTTTCCTATACCTTAAAAAATATCCCACTATATCTTTTTGGCCAGGACCTCAAAATTACTTTTGTTATTATTAAAAAAAAAAAAAAAAAAAAAAAATAGTGCTTTATTGGTAATGATATGAAGCATTACAACAATTTTTTTGGTTTAAAAATTAACTAATAGAATTATATATAAAAATTATAACTTTACATTTAAATTAAATTCTCTCTTAGTCGCTAATCCTTATTCATCATGGGAAACATTAGTAATATTCAATATAAATATTTACATGTGTATACTTATTTATTATTGAAAAAATAAATAACTTAATTAACTTAAAAAATAAAATAAAGAAAGTATACTTATATTTAAAGATCCGCTTTTAATTGATAACATTGGGTTTAGGTGGCACTTGCACCTCTGAGGTGTTGCGGCACAAGTTGTAACTGATGCTGAACCACCTATAACTTATTCTCTCAAACCTGAGGTTTCCTATTTGAAATAATCCTCTAGCTGAATATTCTGATCATTGCTTCAATTGTAAGTAACTTGTGATTATTTCTTACTTAAGATATTTCAAATATAATTAGAATAAATACATATGATTAATATTCATTATAATACTTTATGCATTTTTAATTATAGTAATAACAAGTTTTAACATGATTGTAATTATTAAATAAAAATTAATTATCTTCAGATTTAAACTTCACTTTTGTGAGGTATATCTTTATAATTACAATAATAATTTTAGATATAAACAAATAAACAAATAATTTTGTACGATAATTTAATTAAAGTCCACCTCATCTATATTTCTGCACATATTTTATTTAGCTTTTAATAAATTATGATATTCAAATATATTTATTTTTAGATATACAATCAACAATAAATTATTCATATATAATTTATTTAAAAGTATTGCATCATAATAA
>KZ651411.1:21981-44813 GCA_001010745.2 Gerris buenoi
AAAAAAAAAAAAAAAAAAAATTAAAAAAAAAAAAAAAAAATCTGAAGTAATATTTTATATTTTTAGCTTTACTAGATAAAATTATTGGAGTAACAATTATCTCTTAATAAATTTCTTATTTATTTTTACGTATTCTAAGGATTATTTGGTGAAAGAGTTTGTATGAACTCTTCTCGGTAGTTGATGGGAGACTGGTTGCTGGATGGGGTTTAAGCTTAGTGTGTCACTAGGCTCTCAACAGCTAGCGCTCCTAACGGCTTCATAAAACAACTGGATCGCTACTAAACTCCTGTATTTTTCTTTACCGTCTTATTATAACTCTTTTCACTTCAAAATTTATCCGTATTTAATCTTTTATTACTTTTACGTGAAGCGTATTTCGTAAGACTTAACATCTCGTGAAGCATTATTATCTCGTTATATTGTTATTGCATCGATGTGCTTTAATATTTCATAAAGAACTGTTAATTATTGGGTTAACTTTATTTTTATATTATATTTCCTTCATGATTCATGGTACTAGATTTATTTATGTTATTAATTGATTAATCCGTCGACACCTTTTTAGTAAATTGTTAAAAAGGTTTCGACGGATTAATCTAAAAAGTTAAACATTAGTAAGAAAAAAAAAAAAAGTAATATTTATTGTAAAACAGAGCAGAATTGAGCACTGTAGTTGGTCATTGTATAAATTGATAATGGCTTCGTATAAATTCTTTATTCCGGGCTGTATTATACTCGTACATTAGTTATTTAGATTAGCTGTTTTAAATTTTATTGTTTAATTTTGAGAAAAAATTATAAAATTTTCTCTTCGCGATTGTTTCACTGTGGGTGAAGTAAAAGAGATTCTTAAAATCTTTTTACAATAAACCAATTTTAAATCAGTAAACTTTATTAATCCTTTCTCTTATTGTTTTTATATTATATATTTTCATATTACATCGAGGTTTAATCTAAAATGTTGAATTGTAATTGTGTTGTCATGTAATTTATTGAATGAATTAAAAATTTTAATATAGCTTTATTTTATTATTATGGATTTATTATTTTGGATTGGTAATATTTTACTACAATAGTTTTATTATCAACTACAATTTTATGTTTTAATTGTAAATGGGTATCTATAAAAATTTCACGGTGTTATACTAAACCATGCAATATTAATCAATTCTTGTTTAGTATAACCTATTGTTCTTAAGGCGCCATGAGTATACTTTAGGTTATTATCTTATAGCAATATAGCTGTCTTATAATATACTTAAACATCTGTTGAATCTTAATTGTAAAGATAGTGGTACTTATGTTTTTGTTTGGTTCCTTTATATTAATGATATTCTAGGTAAGGAAAACAGTAAAAGTGCAAGTTATGGGGGTAGCATGAAGGAATGTAGGTTTATAGGTAAAACTAACAGTTTTAGAGGATTTACTAGTGATTAGCGTAGTACGGAGTGAGTTAGCTCGATACGCTAGCCTGTAATGTCTAGCCAAGCGCGACTTGTCCACTTTTCCTTCGGGCCCAGTAGAGTGTGCAAGCAAGGCCAATGCCAGCTGATTNAACTAAATACTAATAATAATTATATTTATTTCTGCGGTATAATATGTCTCTACAGATAACATTTTTATTATATAATAAACTGCAACATTATTTATTTAAAATGCTTTTATAAGAATTGGCTGATAAGAGTAAAAGCTTGTACGATAGGGATATTGTATAGTAAAACACTATCATGTGTTTATCTTTACTGGCCTGAGGTCAAAATGCCTCCCTCGCACTCTCTATCTATCTTTTTTCTGTTTTTAAAAGCTTGATTCTCTCCCATTACTTCCTTTCTTTGGACTTATTTTTATTAAATTAGTTACAAAATTTCAATTTTTATTTTATTATTATGGATTTATTATTTTGGATTGGTAATATTTTACTACAATAGTTTTATTATCAACTACAATTTTATGTTTTAATTGTAAATGGGTATCTATAAAAATTTCACGGTGTTATACTAAACCATGCAATATTAATCAATTCTTGTTTAGTATAACCTATTGTTCTTAAGGCGCCATGAGTATACTTTAGGTTATTATCTTATAGCAATATAGCTGTCTTATAATATACTTAAACATCTGTTGAATCTTAATTGTAAAGATAGTGGTACTTATGTTTTTGTTTGGTTCCTTTATATTAATGATATTCTAGGTAAGGAAAACAGTAAAAGTGCAAGTTATGGGGGTAGCATGAAGGAATGTAGGTTTATAGGTAAAACTAACAGTTTTAGAGGATTTACTAGTGATTAGCGTAGTACGGAGTGAGTTAGCTCGATACGCTAGCCTGTAATGTCTAGCCAAGCGCGACTTGTCCACTTTTCCTTCGGGCCCAGTAGAGTGTGCAAGCAAGGCCAATGCCAGCTGATTCTTACGTAATTTCTTGGCTTGCATTTCCGTGTCGGTCCAAGGGCAGGCCTTAGCTGCACTACTCCGCTAGTATGCACCCGGTTACGCATTATTCCACCATAATGTTCATCACACCACCTCTACTGCGCAATGTTTATAATCTTTTTTTCTTTTACACACAATTGTCCTTGATATTTTTTTATTTTATTTTTACTAATGACATAGAAGGAAGTGTTAGATTGTTTATAATCTAGCTACTTATTCTTACAATTCTATTAATCTATCTAATCAAAAACTTTTTTCTACACAACCTACATTTATAATTTTAATTATTATTATAATAGTAAACTATGTTTATATTGTTTATTATTGCTGGTTAATAAGAATTAATATTTAAAAAAATTGGTAAGGAGATATTATAAGCAATTTTTTTGTCTATGGGCTTTCAGTAGTTTTATGTGTGTACAGCTGTTTGATCGTGTATAGTTGTAATATAATTTTGTTTTTGTTTTTTCTATAATTTTACTCCGTAATATTTATTATTTTTTCTTTTCTCTCTTAAAAGTTGAGGCTCAAAGTCTCTCGAAAAGGTTTTCATATGATCTCCGAAACAGCGGCCGGTCATCGCGGCCAACTCTTGTTTTTGGCTCCGCATTTTACCGTCCCGCTTGTTTGTATATAAGAATGTTGGGAATTTGTTTTTTCAATGCTGTTGGCATCTGTTTAGATATATAAGTCGGTTCGGTGGATACAGAATTTTTATTTGATTGTTCTTTTATATTGGTAAAACTTCAGCATGTTTTATTTATTTTTTTTTTTTCATTATTTAAATTGTTTTACTTTACTTTTAATTTTTTTTAAAAAAGTTTTACCTCACCATATTTTTATTGTGGATTACAATAAAAATAATGAGTAAATAGTTCGTCAACAAACAGTGTGTACATATAATTAGTGTGTCTAAATATAGTGATTATAATTATATTATTATTTTATATCTTTAGTAAGGGAGTCATTGGGTAGTGAAACTAAGAGCATCAAAGTCAAAGCATCGAGTCTAGTTTCACTTCTTGTGCCTGCTAGCTTCAGTGGACAAATATGGACCACACTTATTATCATCGTCGGCTGGAAACTGCTGGCTAGGCAAAGATAAGCGCCTCACTTCATTTTCAATCTTCATCTTTCTTTTTTAAATGGTCCAGAATAAAGAAAGATGGAGTAAGGGCCTCTAGAGTTAGTTCAGATTTAAGTACATCTCATAATAATTCCTAAATTGTTGTATAACTTCATTAACAGTTTCTTTAACCTATTCTAATTTGCAGTTTCACGTACTTATATTACTTATATTTATTATTATAAAACAGGATTCAAATTAAATAACGCCGTACTCAATTTTTTTATAGCTGTAAATTTAGTACTTATTACCTGGACAAACTTTAAAGGCCTTATCAAAGTTCCATGTTCGGACCTGCTCATTACAGTGGGCTTGAAATACGTCACGCCGTTTTAGCCGAAGTCATAACTTCTCTGACGGTTCATTGACTTCATGCCACCATTTTAGTTCTTGGATTAGAATATGTTATTATAATTTTGTATTTATTTTTTTTATTTTAGTTTTAATTCATTATAGTTTAGAGTAGGCGACATTTTGTCCTTGGCCAAAGAGCCTCTTTTCCAAAGATGGTCTGTGAAATAAATGATCTCAGAAAGTTATTTTGAAAAAAATAAAAATAATTTTTTTAAATAATTTTGTTTTGTATATATGCCAATAAGAAGGCACAGTTCCTTCAACCTAGGCCTATATGTTTCAATGATTAATATATTATTGATGTGTTTGATTATTATTATAATAGTAAACTATGTTTATATTGTTTATTATTGCTGGTTAATAAGANAATTCTATATTTATTTTCTCTTATACACTTAATAATTTTATAATTTATTTAGATTATTAAGTAATCGATGTAATTATTAATTAGTTTTTAAATTCTTTAGTTCCAGGGGCCAGGATGAGACGTGGTGATGAGGAGGGTGGAACAAATCGCCCATCGGTTCACTCGTCTGTGCAAAATTCAGCCAACTTCGAAAGCACTACCCGTCAGCCTGAGACCGCACCACAAATGGTACCATCTTCAATCCCTGCCAGAGTCGAGCCAAGTTCGACCGTGCCCACTGCCGAGCAAGGATTGCCAGATTTAGTGCTCAGCTCTGTAGCGCCAAGCAATGGTTCGCAAATCAGCAGGAAAGTGCTGCCACCTAGGAGACAGCGTCGGAAACTTAACAAAGCTGAGAAACGCCACTCTACGCGTCCGTCACATTCGATAAACCTTGCTTTTGGAATGGAGCATCACGCTTCCTCGTCTTCATATCATCAGGTACTTTAATCAAATTAGATTATTTTGTAAAAATTGTTTAAATAATTCTAAAGTCTAATAGTATATATAAAATAAAATAATAGTTAATTTTATAACATTTTATTGAAACAAATTATATACATTAAATTATCCTCAGCATACAATGCCTAATGTCTCTTCTTTTTTTAAAGTTTATTTGATGAGTATCCATTTATTAGTTTAATAAATAACCATCTCAAGAGAGTTATTTTTTGCAAGATGAAAAATTATATGTCTATAAAAAAATAATAGCCTGGCATTATTATAACGATGATGGCTCACACCTGTTTATCTTATCATAGTTTTTATTAACACGAGACAACCATATTATCTAGGACTATTCTCTCGTTTTCTTTTTTTATTTCAAGCTAATGCTTGATATATATATATATATATTATTTTTTTTCATTAGAGGCTGTGTAGAACCAAAATGAGATAGATAACAAACTGAGGGTTAATGAGTCATCCGATACACGATTAGTCATTTAATTTTAAACTACGTTTTTAAACAAGAATTCGCTTTATTTGGATTATTTCTTTATTACGTGAAAGACATTGATAATATTTTTGTTAATTAGGCCTACATTTACTAAACGGATGAGTTTATAAATTTTCTTTAATTTTAAAAGAAAAAACCTCATACATACCCTTGTTTTAAAATATTCCCTTTGTTTTAAAACATTTATGATATAGCTTTTTTGAGAATTTTTTTATTAATAACACTTTTTAAAATGTTTAGATCAAATAAGCCTGGTCTATAATTTTTTGTTTGTTTATTATTGTTATAGGTGAGCAACAGAGAATTCTCTTCTCCGGAAGGCGAGGAGTCATTGGGTAGTGAAACTAAGAGCATCAAAGTCAAAGCATCGAGTCTAGTTTCACTTCTTGTGCCTGCTAGCTTCAGTGGACAAATATGGACCACACTTATTATCATCGTCGGCTGGAAACTGCTGGCTAGGCAAAGATAAGCGCCTCACTTCATTTTCAATCTTCATCTTTCTTTTTTAAATGGTCCAGAATAAAGAAAGATGGAGTAAGGGCCTCTAGAGTTAGTTCAGATTTAAGTACATCTCATAATAATTCCTAAATTGTTGTATAACTTCATTAACAGTTTCTTTAACCTATTCTAATTTGCAGTTTCACGTACTTATATTACTTATATTTATTATTATAAAACAGGATTCAAATTAAATAACGCCGTACTCAATTTTTTTATAGCTGTAAATTTAGTACTTATTACCTGGACAAACTTTAAAGGCCTTATCAAAGTTCCATGTTCGGACCTGCTCATTACAGTGGGCTTGAAATACGTCACGCCGTTTTAGCCGAAGTCATAACTTCTCTGACGGTTCATTGACTTCATGCCACCATTTTAGTTCTTGGATTAGAATATGTTATTATAATTTTGTATTTATTTTTTTTATTTTAGTTTTAATTCATTATAGTTTAGAGTAGGCGACATTTTGTCCTTGGCCAAAGAGCCTCTTTTCCAAAGATGGTCTGTGAAATAAATGATCTCAGAAAGTTATTTTGAAAAAAATAAAAATAATTTTTTAAAATAATTTTGTTTTGTATATATGCCAATAAGAAGGCACAGTTCCTTCAACCTAGGCCTATATGTTTCAATGATTAATATATTATTGATGTGTTTGATTATTATTATAATAGTAAACTATGTTTATATTGTTTATTATTGCTGGTTAATAAGAATTAATATTTAAAAAAATTGGTAAGGAGATATTATAAGCAATTTTTTTGTCTATGGGCTTTCAGTAGTTTTATGTGTGTACAGCTGTTTGATCGTGTATAGTTGTAATATAATTTTGTTTTTGTTTTTTCTATAATTTTACTCCGTAATATTTATTATTTTTTCTTTTCTCTCTTAAAAGTTGAGGCTCAAAGTCTCTCGAAAAGGTTTTCATATGATCTCCGAAACAGCGGCCGGTCATCGCGGCCAACTCTTGTTTTTGGCTCCGCATTTTACCGTCCCGCTTGTTTGTATATAAGAATGTTGGGAATTTGTTTTTTCAATGCTGTTGGCATCTGTTTAGATATATAAGTCGGTTCGGTGGATACAGAATTTTTATTTGATTGTTCTTTTATATTGGTAAAACTTCAGCATGTTTTATTTNACTTTAGTATAACTTTCTGTAATAACTTAAGTTTAAAAATTATAAAGTTCTGAAACAATATAATTCCACACACACAGAATGTATACGTGTGTGTGTTAATGGCCAAAAATAACAAAAAATGTATTAAAAAAAACTTGTAATGTCTATTGCATAAGCTCGGGACCATATTGCACTAAATTTTTTAAAACTGTCAAAATGACATTAAAATTTTTATTACGTTTCTTACTCTAAATTTAATAATATATACAAGTTAAAGTAAAAAGAAATAAATAATTTGTTAAACTAAATCGATAATCTTTATATAAAATGAAATAGATATTTACTGAATCCAATATTACATTTTAATAATTGACAAGTTTTATTTATCCCAAACAGAGCTTGGGATACAATAGATTTCATCAATTAATTTCTTATGCATTTCCTTTGTTTTTTGTTATTATAATTTTCTTTAATTTTATTTTGTATTTATTATTTCTCTTATTATTTTATTTATAATTTTCATAGGTGTCACTTTAGAAGACCCGTAGAGCTCTCTACCCAATTGTCTTTCAGATGTACATTTTGAATTTTTGTATCTTAGTAATGTTTTATCTTCATTGTACACATTGTGTTTTTTTTTTTTATTTTTGGATGAACTTTGTAAAGGTACATTTAATAAACGCCGAATCAAAAAAAAAAAAAAAATGAAATAGTATTTTTCTTGTGTTACCCTATTCATAATTTATTTTATTTAGGGAAATCTATTTTAAACTTTTCTATTTGGTCTTGCTGCCTTGCAAGTATGGCATTATATGAAAATGGAAAATACTTATTCCGTTAATCATCCTTGAAGACTCAATTTGAATTCTATAATAAATAGAAAGGGGACTTATGTTTTTGAGAACTCTTAAGTCATATATCAAAAAATTAAAAGTTGATAACAATAATGAAAGAAAAAAATATAGTGATTAAATCAAATATATACCAAAAATGTCTTCCATACACAATATAAGATCGTATAATTGTTTACTACAAAGACCATTATACATTTCTTGATTACTCCAATGGGTTCAGATGTACCTATTTAAAATTAAAATCGTGTTTTTCCCATGGCCCGGAAGATACCTCAGTGGTTAAAAACGTTTTTCTCTTCCATTATACATAACAATATGGGGTTTACAAAAATATTTTGTAGGACATAAATTAAAGCTGAAAAAATCAGAATATGAATGTCTGTACCATTAGTACAAATTAATAAAAATATTATTTGTATAAATTTTGTTCAACGTATAAATAAGGATTTCTTAGAGCCATTGATTTATTTTTTCTTTTAAATAGAACTGTGTTTTGTAAAAGTTAAAATGATGTAATGGATTTTAAAGTAACTTTTCCGATGGTGTAACTATAATTTTAATTGAATTAAATTGAATAATTTAATATCGTTTGAAGCTTTTTTTTATTTAAAGACCCTATCAGCATAGATACGTTAGAGAACATTTTGACGCCATTGGGATATACTGTCTGAAGTGCATGAAATAGATAACTTTTTTTTTATTTCTTACTTTTTTTTTTTTATTTCTTACTCTTTTTCTTTTATTTCTACTGCAAATCCTGAAAACTGATAAAATTATCAAAATAATTACATGGACTTTTGTTGTGGACATTTTATGAATAATTATAGACAGATAGGATTCTTTGATAAGAATTGTTAGTTATAATTTGTTCATTTTCATGCATTTATAAACAACAATTACAAATATCTAAACCTTTCATGTTAGTTCCACAATATGCCCTACTTTGAATTTTTTCCACAATAAACAATTTAATTGAACCTAGGACATTTTTATTAAATCATAGAATCTAAAAGATAGAGAAATTATTAAAATGATGCTGTAATTACATAGAGTATATCGCAAAAACTAATTGTGGTTATGTTAGAATTATAGGTATGAAGTCACAGATAAAAATATTTTTTAAAAATAAAAAATCACATCAAAATGTTAAATATATGTGTCTTTTTACAAGTTTTTTTGTGATGTTTGCAGCAATATTAATATTACGGAACGGGCACTACGACAAGCATATACAAAGGGGTACAACATGCAAAAGAAAATGGTGGTAGGTAGGTACATATGTACTATTTTAGAATATATTTGTCAGGATAATATTTAACTAGATATAATACTCTGAAAGTCTGGTGAGATCAAACCCTGTTTAACATGAATATAATAGGGTAGACCACGCCCGTAAAAAAATAAAATAAAATAACTAGATGAAAAAGTGTGTAACTTATTCTGGCGTTGCACTTATTTTCATATAAGAAGTATATAGGTACTTATAAATAAACAAAAAGGATTGTGATATCGTGAAAAATGCATTGAGGTATTGATGGATTTAATTACAACAGTTTTACTATATAATCATAACAGTTTTAAGGTAGTTAGAGGTAAAATAAAAATAAATTGTTAAATTATATTTTTTATAACATAATTTTATTATTGACAAAGAAGCTGCAAATGAAGTTACACAGCAAGTTATATACCTTAATTTGTGGCTCTGTCAACACAATCTGCAGCCTGATTTGCTGCTTTTGCAGAAAACTGGCGTGTAAATGCTGCTTACGCACCAGGGATGGGCGGAATATTGCAAATAAATTAATTCACTAAAATATTGGTTTCTTATTACATCGTCTCTAAAGAACCCAGAATAATAGAAAAAAAAAAATATATTAAAGGGATTAACTGAAGATTGATAAAAAAAAATGTTAGAGATAAGCTTACAATCAATACTAATTCAAACAGCAATTCTTATAATTACTACAATTATTTTATATCTGCAGATATCTGACGTAGATGTAATAGTATGTAATATGAGGGTTATAACAGGCCTAGGTTTCCTCCTCATTTGCAACAATCTAAATCGTCTAAATATAGATATTTAGAAACTTAGCTGTTCTAGGTGTAGATCAGGGAGTTTGGCCGAATTGACCCGAAAAATCACACGAAATCCAGATCTTTTGAGGCATCAGCCGTAGACAGCCGAACTCATCTAAACAAGTCGGACGTAATGGACGTGGGTTCACTACAAATTACATATTATATTTAAAATAAGGCTGAGAAATTTGGAGTATATATTTTTAAATTTTAATTATATTATGTAATACGTATTATATAAAAAAGTACATATTTAATTTTATAATGTATAATATTCTTTATAATTATAATTTTTTTTTAAACAATTGATTTGTTATTCCTGTGATTGGGTACACGTGAGATGTATATATGAAAAAAATTGTGTTGAGATTTGAGCTGCTGGGCAACAGTTCTTCTTGGTATTTTATTAAGAAGTTGAAATAATTAGTCTAATGAATTAATTGTTCAGGGTGAATATTCTACAAACACAATGAATATTCAAAAAAATGTAATACTACTTTTGATTTTAAAAATGCTTGAAACAAAATCAAACCATTGTTACTTGGAAGTCTATATAACTGAAAAGGATACATCTCCATAAACAAGATTTATTTCGATAAATAATTAATATAGGTCATATGGGGATGGGAGGAAGAGAGCTGGCTACGAATTTGAATATTTTAGAGGTAATGTAATAAACCAAATAGAACAAATAGAAACAATTTTAAATCACATTTTCCAAGGTAGCATTTTCGGAGTTATAGATTTAAAAAGAACAAAAACAATTGTCCTGCAAACACCAAGTGGCCAGCAAATGGAATGGATATTCACTGATATTGTTCTCATGTCTAAGTTAGTGACAGGTCAGGGTCGAAAAGGCGACGCATTAGACAGATAAGATAACCTGTAGCGTAAGCATTATAACCATCTGGAGAGGTTTCGGTTTCACCCTTCGGTTAGAAGAGGTGACATTTGGCCGCTTTGTGCCGCTTGGACGGCTCTTCGCTCGACCGAATATAGGGCTTATTAATATCTAACCTACACCAGATTTCCATCAAGGGCCCTTAGCACCGTTTCCTAATTAATACGCGAACGTCGCTTACACCTCGCAATTAGCCTGAGGCTGTCGACACCTGCGTCCTAATGGTTCCCAATTAACCGAAAGAAATCTCGGATTTTTCGTTCTTTCAGGCTGCTCTAGATTGTTAGCGAAGTACAGGATCGGAATATAAATGACTCTACTCGAGTTCTATATTGCCGCGAGGCGAGGGTTGCTTATACTGAGTGGATGGAGGGGGTGTTATATGAATAGATTCTTTTTCACACTGATTTACATCATGAACCGTGCTCTCTCTGTATTGCCACTCGTATTTGTTTTTTCAGTCAAACAAAAATGCAAATCTACCCAGCTTATATTATCCATGAATAATTAACAGTCATATTAAACGTAGTGATTAACATTCTATTAAAAATAAAGTCTGCCAATTAGTGTGGCACATAGCTTCCTCGCTTCTACTATTGTTATAATATTTTACAACTCATTACTGTCTAATACGAGTACATTTAATTGTTTCCACCATTTTATTAAAAATCTATAAAATTTTGTTTTATTTTTTTAAAAAAATTGATTAAAGTATCAATATGGCAAAATTTAGGTGGGTATTAATTTAATTGGGTACCCACGATGGGTAATTAAAAGTACCATCCAAATTTTATTAAAATAAGCCGCATAGTTTTTAAGATATATAATATCTTTATGAGACCAATAATGTTCCCTTATGTCTGAAATATAGGTTTCTGTCCAGAAAGTTTTGAAATTGGAGACATGACAATTAGTTTTCCAGAACAATCACGATGCTTCCGTTACCAGTAAGCTATAAGTTAGATTAATGTAAACTTAGTTAGACTAGTGTAAACTTAGGACTTAGTTATGTATAGACTTAGTTAGACTAGTTAGCTGATGTAGACTTAGTTAGACACTAGTCTATCAAAATCTAAGTCTACATTAGCTAACTATAGCTAATGTAGATTTAGTTAGACTAGGAAGCTAATGTAGACTTAGACTAGTTACAATGTAGACTGTATTCATCCTTTTCAGGAGAGCCTGAATAATAAGAAGTTGAAATAAATAAAAATATATGGGTGGGCATCGTCGGGCCCCTGATGAGTCGGACGCGACGAAACGATGCAGGACATGGGGTCATGCCGAGCCAACATCTTTGTGACGTATTGTCTGGTGTTGGAACAGTTCCTATGTGTCACGCTTGCGTGGCCAACTAAATAATTTTAATATATATATAAATTTATATTTTACATTATGTTAAATTGTGAAAGTACTACTGTTAGAAATTGGGAGAAAGAACAGTGATTATTAAATTATTTAGAGATTTATTCTACGTAAATTAATTAATGTATATTTCTAACACTATACCTATATTCTAGATTTATAGATTTTATTTAGAATCATATATTTTATACCGATAATATGATATTCCACATCATGTTATCATATACATATATATGTATTATCAATAGATTTGTATTGATTCAACCAACTTTCTTATATTTTCCCCTAACGGCTTTAAAAAATATAAAATAGGGTGTTACTGCATAGTAACTCTTGTGTCATCTAATAGCTGTCTATTCTTTTGTACGGAGCAGTTGTAAAAAAATGTCACAATAGAAACTCTTTTTATATCCCTGATATAACATAGGTACACACAATAATGTGAAGAGAACGTACCGAATAGTGCTGAGTAACTCTGCCCCGAGTATTTTTTAAACCGGGGAGCCTTACCTATGTACAACTCTTTATTCTGATTTTGTGCAGTATAAAGTATAATGGATCCAGATGGTATTTGAGCAAGCTGACTTAAGGGTTTACTGCGGCAACCCCTCAACCTGTAACTCATTATCCATAGATTATTTTTCATATAAGCTGCTAGTTATAGGGGGAGGACTTACATTAAGTTAGTTAAGTTATAAGCGGGTTTGAATTGAAAGGAGATAAGGTTTCAGGTGTTATGCTGACTTGCAATTATGACTAGTTAACAGACCTTGATTATTCTCCGTTGAATAATCGATCAACCAAATAGAATCCCCATGGTCTATTCAACAAACTTTATCCATGTCTCCTCTATATTCATTCTTATGATTTTAATTTTGATTATATATATATCAGTTTAAAAACAAGGTATTTATACCAATATAATTAATAAACGATTTTATCACGACATTAAAAAAATAAAAATAATAATAGTAATATAATAATAATAATTTGCTTGTGTGCCAACGGTATTTCTCACCAAGTATTAATTATTGTAAGATAAAAATTAAAGCTTCTTCTCTATTTTTCTCCTACTCATCATTTATGTAGACCACTCTCTTTTCCCCTCTCCAAAGATTTATTTTTAATTTTTTAAAGGCATTATAGTAATTATTTGTTTATAATTTTGAATTTTTATAGTTAATTTGTTGTTCCTAATTGAATGCTCCTCTAGTGGCTATGCCGCAGAAGACTCAGAAAAAATTTGTAAAATAAATAACCACCATATTATTATTGCTTGTTGTAGCCGCAGTGGTCAGTTTATTTGTTCAGTTTATTTTGGATCTATTTGTGTTAGTAAATTTAGTAGTATTTTATTATTGGGTTGTTTCCTAAACCTACTTGGTCAGGCACAGAGTTGTTTCAAGTGACACATTCTGTTATCTTAGTCAGTCCTGATCAAGTTGGAAGAAGAAACTTATTTTACGGATAGGAAAGTAAAAACAAAATAAATATTATATAATGCCTTATAAAATGTAAAAGTATGTTCATCCAGCAAAAAGTTTCCAAATTCTTATGCTGCCTTCACAGCAGCAACACTTGTAATCATTGAGAACTCTTGCAATCACCAATATTATTATATTTTAAGAATTGTAAAATAGTTTTATTAAAAAGTGGATAACATCTTATTGGTGGTCTCAAAATGTAGAGAGTTGGATAATATAAACTTTATAAAAGTTAAATGTGAATCAACAATGAGAATATATTATGTACACTAATAGATATTTGCTATCCTCGCTGTTTAAAAAGTCATCAATTATTATTTTTTGATTTCTATTTTTATTATAAAGACGAAAGTTTAAATGAAGTTGCAAGATTTTACCAAAAGCGTGTTGGCCTTGTTCCTTTTAATTCTATAGAATAAGAAGCCGCATTATTAATAGATTTAGGCTGTTTGAGCGCTAGGACGTCTCAGAGTTGTAGAAGATTGAGATAAGGAAAAGGGGTGCATTTATTATGAGTTCTCCTGTAGGCATTAGCATGCTAATGAAGAGAGCAGACCTGTTAGAGACACCATTAATACTCTCTTTGTTTACATTTTCATCTTGGAGTAAACTCCGCTTGGTTTATTCTAAAACTCCTTAACTTAAAGTATCCATCAAACTGACACGGAGACGCTACTCTCTGCTTACATTTCAGCAAACCATTACAGGGAGCTTTACTTTTAAACTTTCACATCTAATTAAAACGAGATCGTCTTTCTCTGCTTAAAAATCCGTAACAAGAACCTTCATCAACAACAATATCTTTTTAAAATTAAAATCCTAATTTTAACAATAAACTGAAAACCAAATTTAGAATAATATAAATTAAGTATTGATTTCTTTTTCTTTAACTTTTTTTTATGTTAGGTAATTCTTTTGAGTGAGTCTAATATGCATGAAATGAAAAAATTATATTGAAATTGGATTTAGATTCGAGGAATCTAGGGGAGATTTAGGGAAAGTAACCCTCTTCCATGTTCTTATTTTGTTAATTTTCCGGCATTCTAGAGGCGCAAGTATCGTGGGAGTGTTCAAACCACCGGTTTCTTTTACCCATTATTCTGAAGATTATTTACTTTTTTTCTTTATTTTGAAGAGTTGAGAGAGGGAGAGGTGTTATTTGCTATTTACAGGGTAAGATTAATTACAGGTTATGTATGGGTTTCAGTACAAAGGCCAGGGATATTACGCTTGACAATGCGCCCCCAACCCCTGGAGACTCAACTCCCTGATAAAAAGATCTTTCCTTATTTTCTATCCACCCCTCTTTTTCTCGTCCTTTCTTTCCGTTTCTTCCCTGCCCCCCTCTCTTTCTTCTTTTTTTTGTCATACTCTTTCGGGCATTTTTTCCCCTTTTTCATTTTTATCCAAGACGAAAAATCGCTTTTTATTCCCTGAGCCTGCCGGTCGCTTGGCATATCTGATCCTCGAGTCAAACAAATAATATAGGAATCAGCTTTACAACAAGAAAGAACCGCTAGTCTTTTTTTAGTGTTATTGCCTTATTCTTTCCCTTGAACACTGCTATTTTTATCAACTTTCAAAAATATTACGTTAGAATCGGGTATATTGGCCCGGAAGATGAGGATATTCCATGAATAATTATTTTCTTTTATCTGAAAGAATGCTAATACTCCCCTAAAAAACCTCTTTATGGTATTACACGTTAAAAATATATTTTAAATTAAATGTGAATATATGAAAAAAATAACGTGGTTTCTTATATTTCGTATCAGTGAAATATATAATTATAGTTTCACTGTTTTAGTTTAATTGTTTACATTCACCTCTATTCGTATATGAATCTGAGTTATCGGACGATGCAACACGTCGTCCTTCGGTTGAAAATAATAACTCAAAGTAGCAAATGCTTTCTGACGCACTAAGGTGATTCACAATAAGTACGACCGTTGTATTTCTGACTGTTATTTTCAAAATGACACAACACATGACTGTTATGACTCATAACTGTACCGCACCACTAAGGTAAGTTAAAATAGTTGAAATGTTAACAACTTCTTTTGTAGAAATGTTAAAATTTTATTTTTAATATTGACTACATTTTATTTAAATCGTGATGAAATGTATAAATTAATTTAAATTTATAGTTAAATAAGTATCGCGTATTGAGTCCTCAACTATCTAAGCTTTTTTTATCTGCTGTAATTTCTATTTAGCCCAATAAAATCCAGAGTTTTGAAAATTGAAGAGTAAAAACTTATTTTTCATAAAAGGAGCCTACAAATTAGAGTGACACATAAGTTCCTCACATCTTATTGGTGACTGAACTGTTTCGTGAGTATAAAATAAAGTATAATGTGATTAATTTAAAAATTCGACTACTACTCAAAACTTAGCTGGCAAATCAGTATTTATTAACGCTAAGATTTCACACGGAACTTATAACTTAAATTATGGGGAGAGCGAAAAATCATATTATAAAAATTAAATGCTAAATGATACCATAAACGTAAATATTTCTTTTAAATAGTATGTTACGGGTAAAAGAAAAGAAAAATAATTATGTCTATGAAAATAATTTATTTGTACATATTTTCTTCTTTTATATTAGTATTTATACTTTTAATTAATATACATTAAATAATGCTAGGTCAGAATTTTTATGTTTTAAGAAATTTATTTATGGCCAATTTTCATATATTTAAACAAGTAGTGTTTTTAAAAAAACGAGGAACTTATTATTAAATTTTATCTGTTTTTTTTTCCAATGAAGTAGCAAACAAAACCTATTTGTGGTTAAAGAGAGTGTAGAGGTAGAGGGTCTAGGCTTATACACATATTATAATATAATAATAATAAATTTTTTTTTTTTGTTTTTTTATAGGCTTTTACACCCGAAGATGCAGACCCTAATAAGATATGATTGAATATATTTTTATTAAATACATTTTATTATTTATTTTACGCCCTCTTTGCTTCAATATGTCAGTCTTTACGTGCCTTAGGTTAGTTTTGTAGAAAGTATACTACAATATTTTTAAAGTTACATACTCATAAAAAATAGGAGTTGAAATAAAATACATAATTGCTATGTATTATGTCCTGACTTTTAAATGAAGCAAATTTTACAGTAAATTGTGGTATTTTATACATCTATAATACAATTCAGTGGTTTTGGCCTTGTCTGCCTTTAGAATGGAAAAATCATCTTATTGTAATTGCTATATGAAGCTGTGGAATCAGGAAATAATATTTGTTTCGGATTCCGATTACTCTGGCTGTAAAAATGTACTGGCACTCTATTGCTGTTATGTGAATAATGCTTATCGTAATCCAAAAGAAATTCTCCAGTACCTGTTCTATCTGGAAAGAAGTGCACAGGAGGCCTCTGGCTGAATTGACCTTTCGAAGGATTGAGGTAATCTTCTCTGTACGGATAATCATTTGGCTGGTACGGGTTGTATGTAACCAGGGGCTTGGCAACGGTAAATTTAGGGTTATCCTTTGGAAACGAAAGCTTTTTTCCTCTTTTAGAAAGAGGTTTGAAGAAGTCGTCTGTATTTGAATCTTGAAATGGAAAAGTAGAGTCAGAAAGAATAGAAGAATGTATTTCTGGTTTCGTCAGAATTCTATACTGGTTATAGTGTGGTGAGTATTGGCCTTCGTAGTAGCTTTGAGGACGCTGTTTCGTATAATACCCTGATGGATACCTTTGAGGATCGTTGTAAGGTCTGTTCAACTGAGGACCACTTTGACCAGGTGCTCCTTGAAAGAACCTGAAGAATCCTCCATTGTGATTATTAAGATATTCGACTAACCTGTCTGGATCTCTGGGACATGTCGGATAAGCTTGAAGACATGCTCTCGTATCCCCTCTCGCTGTGTATCCCAAAAGGGCAGCTCGACCGAAGGTCATGAAAGGGGAATCGTCCACAAAATTAAGAACAGTCAGCAACCTAAAAACAAAAACACAATTTAAGCATTTTAATAATACAATAATCTTAACTTCGTCACCTTGTGAATTAAGTAATAAGGATAATTAGGTTAATTTGTTTGTAATAGCCACTTATTAAAATATTTAAGATAGAGTGCTTTTGTATATGTTAGTATTCTATAAATATAAATTACTTGAAAAAAAAAAAACAGACTATAATTGAGACATTTATTTTTATACAAACATAAAATCATATTAACCTTCCAAAAATATAATTTACATTCCACACTCAAAAAAGAAATCACTCTTCACCTACATCTACTTTGGCCGGGATTTGAAAACTTCTTGGGTTAGAAATCTGATGAAAAATATATAAATAAATTCATAGAATGACTAACTGCAAAAAATTGAAATGATTAATCTATGTGTAAAAAGAACATTTTAGTAGATTTTTAAAGGTATATTTTTGTTCTTTACATCCAAATGATTTGGTTCAATCTCGAGTTCTTGCTAGACTCCTTAAAGTATATGCCGATTTGATAGCTGTAATTTCATCTCAATTCATCAAGTCCTGGATATTTCTCAAAAATATTTGGATAGAGAAGATTAGTGGGATTTTAAATACCATTTTATTTTTTATATTTCTATTTTTTTCTTTATATTTCAATAAAGACTTATTCTATGAATACATATTATATTATGTATGCTTAAACCTTCCTGCTCCCAGGAATTGATTTACATAACAGGGATACAAGAATTAACAAGGCCTTTGAGAGAGGGCTAGAGTTTTTCTAAATATTCTCGACAATTTATAGTTTTTTCAACAAGCACCTACAGTGGAAAAGGGTGTTGTTTTTTTGGTTACTGTCCTGTTAATCCATTTTTACACCGTTCCCTGTCATCCGATGTCCTATAGCTGTGGATGTTTATTTCTGTAAACAAACCTTTAACACTAACAAAACTCTTAGACCTGTTTACTAAGAGCCGGTTGGGGACATTGTTATAAAAATAGAATAAACATTAAGAAAGGTATAGACGAAAATAAAAAATAATTATCCCGCTATGGATACACTTTTTAAAATAACAAGGATAAGTGTGTTTGAAACGAATAGGACTATTCAAAGTTTGATATAAATTTAATGAATGAACGAAACTTATATTGGCATTCCAATTTCAAATTATTTATTGCATATTTGTATGAATGGAAATATAATTAGGTATTATGAAGATAATTAATAAACGAAACAATAATACGACTAAGATTATTACCATGATATATTTTTATCTACGATTGATACGAAATATAAACATTGTATCTCTGTTTAGAAGCGTAGAAAGTGATTCTTTACATATTTGTATTTTTTGCGCATGCGCGTCTCATAGTTCTGAAGAATTCCTCTTCTTTACTATCCTAGGGCGGTAAAGGTGAAGAATTCTTCTTCTTTACCACCCTAGAGCGGTAAAGAAGAAGAATTCTTCATCTTTACGCACGATTAGCGAGTTTGTTTACATTTAACAAAACTAATTTGATGTTTGTTTAATAAAAGTAACTGTTTATATTAAGTTTTTTGTGAAAATCAATGAGTGATTTAAGCTATTATGATGAATGTGAGGTGAAGCCTTCCGAAATAATTAATTCGGCACAAAATACAACTAATGAATGAATGTCATTTTTATCAAAAGAGAAATACGAACTTGTATACAGGAAGTTTATTTATTTATTTTATTTTTTTGTACTTATCATTAAAATCTAACAATCGCAGATGAAATACGGTACGCAACTCGTGCGAAAACGGCATTTTGCATTGCTCGTGTGGTTTTACTACCCTCGCTATCGCTCTGGTGCAAACTCCACACTCGCATGCAAAATGCTATTTTCCGCACTCGACGCGTAATGTACTATTTTTGATCAAGTGTGGATGTAAAATGCATTCATTACACAACCATTGGCTTTCCTCTGATGTTTTATTAACTGTTTTCTTTAGAGAGCTATTTCAAATTATTTCATTCTAAAGGCGTAGATTAACATGCCTGTAGCTTCAACAAAAAACATACCAGCTACTTGCACGTGGATATATTAAATGACATGCCAGTAGCTGGCAAGCAAGCAGATAAAACCTAAATAAAAATCCTTGGTATGCCAGTTAATGGCAAATGCCCTCTTTTGGCATGCAAACTACATCCTCAATTTGACGGCATGTATATCCCCGCCTTAATGTATCAATTAAAAATAACTTAATAATGCTTTCTTATATTTATACGAGGGGGATTGATAAGTAAGGTCTCCTAATTTATATTTGTAATTCAGAAATTTCGTCTTTAGTTTTAGTTGAAGGAATTGTTCATTTGTTATGTTTATTTTATTTATATCTTTTTATCATGTGAATTTGTTTTATATCAATTATTGACTTGAATTATAAAAATTTTAAACTTCAAATATTTCAACTAAAACTAAAGACGCCCTCCCACGGAGGAAGATGTATGACACTTGATGTGACCATAAAATTAATAAATTGACTGAAGATGACTCTTCTAAGAGTCGAAACGTCTCAACAAATGAAATAATGGCTTAGTTACAGCTTATTACACCTCACCATCCATCAAAAAAACGTTTCTTATTGGAGAAAAGGCAAAAGTCTGATGGACAGGTCCATCAGACAGATTATTGGCTTTTCACCAGAAAGTCAAAAATGTTCGACAGATGATGAAGTACGGTCATGGATTAAATATCAAAACGCGGAATTTTTCGTCAACAGATTGAAAAAATATATTTCAGATTTGGAGGAGTTTGTTACATGTAACGGTGATTATGTTGAAAAATGATAATTTCCCATTAAACATAAATACATTTACTTAAATTTTATGCAAATTTATAAATTTTCATTGCTTTCTGAATTACAAATAAAAATTGGGAGACCTTACATATCAATCCTACCTCGTACATACGAGGTAGGAAAACTATTGTATAAAAGCTAGAGAGAAATTACTAATTAATTATTAAAATATGAACATTTAATTCTAAAATGAATTAAATATATTAATAAAAAGCTCAGATTATTAAAAAAAGACTGAAATTAATAATTCATTATACGAGTACAGTACTATTGCTACGTATCGACCAAGTCACTTCATATTTATTATATAGCAACACCTGAGTGCTATGCGGGTTTCATTTGTGTAAATAAAAGTAATAATTAGTTCTCCGAAAATTACTGTAATTATAACCTTTTTTATTAAATGTGGAAATGTCCATGAAGGTCAAATATGGGACTAAGATAGGTAAATTTGATATCAAATATTTCGGCGAATTTACGTGGAGAGGCAGTTGCTTATGTTATTTCCGTTATATTTTGTGATTTTTTATGAAAATATATAATATTTGCAGTTGTGACAATTTGTGAAATATATAATCCATCATGGTCTAACTCCATATACATCGTTGTGGATTTTTTATTTATTAATACTTATTTTTAGGAATTAAAATAGAAGAATATTCTACTTTTTTTATACTATTATACTTGAAAGATTATAGATTAGCTTATAGTTTTATTTATATAGTTAAAGTAGGTAGTTTTTTTTTTCTTGTTCTTTAGTAGGCATCGAGTCTATTTACCCCATTTATTTAAATATGTCCTTGCCCCTTCATATAACATTGATAAATCAGGTAACAAAAAGTAAATTAAAAGCTAAACTCACGAGACTAGAGACTCCTTGTTTGCAAATGGTATAATAGATGTCTGGGAGTCTGAAGAGGAAGCTTTTCCAGCTGATGCCACCTCGCAGAGAAGTCTGGGAACACAGCGTAGATCGTCATGCCTTGTTATGGATGTTAAAGCGTCCAGGAAACCTGGCTCATATCCCTGAGGCCTCGAGTATAGACCAGTCCCAGGTCTCGGATATCCCCTGATAGGATAACTACCGGGTCTGGGATAACCAGCTTGACTACTATGCTGATATAACTGTCCATAACCTCCCTCACCATATCCATAATTCTGATGGCCGTAATTTTCTTGACCTAATCCGTGAGTCTGTTCCTGATAACCTACTTGCCCGTTTTCAGTATTCTGATATCCATAATAGTTTTGTTGGTCATAAGGTTCTTGGCCATACCCGTAACCAGCTCCATATCCGAAACTGTGATGGCCATTGCCTTGATTCAAAGAATAATATCCATTCTGATTGTAGATGTAGTTAGTCTGCTGTTGCTTATAGTCTTTGTATTCAGTATCGTGGCCATAATATTCTTGATACTGTTTAGGAACTCCTTGTTGGTAAGGATGGCTGTCTTCAGAGGACTGCATGAAATCCTGATATGCTGATCCTGCGGCTCGCCCAAGACTTTCAATTCCTCCATTGACAGTTATAAACTCTGATAGTATCCTAGAAAAAATAAAACCACAATGTATTGTTACAGGCTTTACAATAATTGTCAGTACGGTGCAGTCGATAATATTCATAATTTTTATAATGTGCATAGTTTAAATTTCTTATATACATTGTATATAATATAAAGAGAAAGTATTGTAATGGCGCGAAAATTTGATTTTGGTGGATTTACACATTTTGAGGTTCCCTGAGTCAAAAAATTTCATGGATGCACACGAGTGAAGTCTAAACTACTGGGCCGATTTTTTTTTTTTTTTTTTTTTTTTTTTTTTTTTTTTTTTTTTTTTTTGCATTGGCTACCATAAAAAGCATTTTTTCTCCTGCTTTTCCATTTCACCCCCCTCTTATATGAAAATATGACGAAAGTGTTCATAAAAACAATTACTGTAGGTACTCTTAAAGATTTTTCCAAAGAGATGGATCATGAAGGGTATGGTGTATACTATTTTGACTTTGTATCCCACACTCCGTAACCCTGTGTACGTAATTAAAATTTCGTTTTAAATTTCTAAATCATAAAAAAACCTTCTCCATGAAAAAATGTTCTGGACATAACCAATACATTTTTTACCACTTAAACCTACCTTATATTAGGTACAATTTGGCCCCAAAATTACTAAATGTACACAAATTATTTTACAATAGAGTTCCTGGCATAAAAAGCCACGCATCCTAATTTTCACAGGATCAAAAATAGTAATATTTCGAATTTTTAGTTAAAAATCTTCTTTTTTTTCCTTTTTACTCCCCTTTTATGTGAAAATAGGACAAAAGATAAGAACAATTAGGTACTTTACTCTTAAAAAGCTTTTCGACGACATGCAGCATGGAGGGTATATACTATTTTTGACTATTGTACCTCGTTCTACGTACCCCTGTGAACGAAATTTATATTTTGAAATTATATATAAACCTTCTCCATGAAAAAAAAAAAAAAAAA
>KZ651411.1:69367-79433 GCA_001010745.2 Gerris buenoi
AAAAAAAAAAAAAAAAAAAAAAAAAAAAAAAAAAAAAAAAAAAAAAAAAAAAAAACTGTTAATACAGCGGTTTCTATGATTTGGTTGCTGTGTTATTTGTTTATTAAATTTATTATTACGTGCGCTAACTTTTGGCGCTTGTTGGAGGCTATGTTTCACCAAAAAAGTTAAAATTTTTGAAACTTTATTAAATATTTACTGGAACCGTGTCACGCCGTTCCAACTTTTTGAAATTTTTATTTCTCAAAATGATCTTTTCTTTGCGTACTAGAGCCTCGTGGTAGCTATGTGTCACACTAATTGTCAGAGTATTTATATTAATTATTCATATAGTATTGTGTACTGCTATTATTTGAGGAATGAAATAAATGGAATCATGCTAAACCCGAGTCTTCTCAAATTGATGACTTATAACACGATGGAGAGGTTTTTTCCATGTTTCGCGTGGGTATACCGCAGATATTAAGTGAATATTATTTTTATTTTATAAACTAATTAAGTAAATATGATTTTTACCTGGAATTTTATACGTGGATTTTACACAAATTTTAGAACCTTGTCAAGAAGTTGAAATATATTCAAAAAATATACAAGGTTCCACTCCAGATATTACATAACCAAAGGAACATATTATAATAACAACCATATTCTAAGAGAACAAATAAATATCCATCGCCATCTCCATTCAAAGAGAAAATTTAAAAAAAAATCTTTAAATGGACTTGCTTATACATCATTAAGTTCATCATTCATATACATAATCAAAGAAAACGCTGTACCAAGTTTGGCAATTTTAGTGTTAGCGATTTCCGATATTAAATTATGAATAAAGAAGTTGGTTAAACATGTTTAACATGGTCGTCACAATTAATTTATGAGATAGATTGAAAAACCCTTTTATATAAAATGTTTGTCTTTTCAGAAGAGTCCAAATTGTTTAGAAGGTGTGGCAACCATGATACTAAACACCATCTGGAATCAAAAATGATGGATCTAAAAATAGGTCTGAAAACTTTTTGACTAAAAGTCGAAGTGGGTCAGTGTGTTTATTCTCAATGATACTCATAGTTACTACAAGAGATGGTACCTGCAATTTTAATGCATACATTCCATAATTAGTTACAAAGCTACTAATGAAAAAGGCACTTTATTGTTCACCCATTAACAAGTCACTTTTCACTCGTAAGATAGAATAGTTAAATAAGCGATTCGGTTACGAAATCATAAACAGTCTTATTATTCCTCATATTCATCAGATTTATGATTCATTCATGTCACAACTATTGGCCAACTATTTTTATTATATGAACATTTTTTTTACTCAATATAATTTCTTTCTTGAACTAGTTAATTTAAGACAATGAGATCGTTTGCATAACACACACAGAGGGTTTTTAGAGTAAGTTATATTTGTTATGGGGTCAAGATGAGTAAGGGGGCATAGCATAAAAACAGGTTCCAAGGTTAACTCATCATGTAGGCACCTGACACCTCAGAACTCTGAATTCCCCTCAGGACTTAGTATTAGTAGACGTAACCTCCTATTACAACATATCCTTACGTAAACACTTCCTTGGTTTGGAGGTATCTGGCCTAAAGTTAGACTCAGAAAATGTTATAAATACCCCATTTATTAACCCTGAGGTTTATTGTTTTATTCGTCAATTTTTTTTTAAAAAATAAATGGGTTATTATAATATTTTTAAGTACATACAGGAAAGTAACAAATTGGTTGTAAACATTTATCTATAGATATCATATTTTACTTAAAAATACATACGCGCAATAAACATGACAATTTTGGAAAAATACTCCACATATTTCATTTTACTTAAATAAATAAAATTAAACACATTTCAACCGAAACCAATAAAAAATTTCCCTAAAATGAACTATAAAATTGTTATGTAACCTCCTAGAGTCAGAATGTAAAAAACAATAATCGATAATATATTTTTTTTAATTTTAAAAACAACAAATCTGTGCCTATTGGATCTGGTTTTAAGTTAAAAAGTTCGAAATCATCGAAATTTTTACCAAATTTGCGGTGTACATCTTTATAAAATAATTATATTTTAACAAGATCTACTGTGTTTTCTATTATTTTTTAAACTATAATAATAGTTTACTAGTATAATGGTAAGGTTATATATATGGAAAAACTTTCACATTTTACGCATTTTGCATATGAACGACTCGGTGCACGCGCCTATGTAAAATCTAAAATGATGTAATTCAACAATTATTTGGGTTCTTCTTTTTTTTATAATATCTGTAATTTAGATAAATAGTACAATATTTCTTTAAGAGCCCATAAGGTTTTCCTTAAGAAGAACATAGAAAGTATTTTTAAAGACAAATACCCAAAACTAAGCATTCCCAAAAGGTGAATGGGGGTTGGTAAATTGCGGCTCGATTCATATGGGTAGCATTATAACAAAGATTACCTTGCACCATGTATTTATATTTCCATCTTCAATTAGAAAAATAATCTCCAAGTAATATGGTCTATGCATTTTTAAACATAGGTATAGAGAAAAAGTTGATACATTGTAAAGATAAACAATGTCTAAACTTATATGCCACGATCTAATACTAATTACTATATTTAAACCTTTGATTTGGGTTTAACATAACATTTTATATTTATATATCATAGATCCTCGACTGTGTTTCTTTTGTGATAGCAAATCATCTTGAAAGAGGTGTAGTTCAATAACCAAACAACTTCTTTACACAGAATGATTGATATTGAAACAATTGACTCGGTTTCGACTGCTCTAATGCAGCCTCTTTCAGATAATCTGTTGGTTAAACTATGACTTTGTAAGTATGTCTTCCAAAAACCTTACTTCCAATGACATTCTTCAAATCAGATTATCTGAAGACGGCTTCTGCTGCATAAGAACTGCCAAAACCGGTCAATTGTTTTAATTACAATAATTTTGTGTGAAGACGTCGTTTAGTTATTACTACGTTTTTATTAGCTTGCTTTCCTGTTTTTTTGTTTAATCCTGTACAAATCTTGCCATCAATCTTTAACTAACTTCCCGAGTAGCTAGACATTTGCATTTGAAACTTTTACAATAGCTCAGAACACGATGACAATGCAATATTTTAAAACTTTTAGCCATCTTTCAGCAGAATTTAATTAGTTTTCAGCAAATTTTGCTGTATGGAAAGTTAGTTCGGAAAATATGCACCAGTAATTTTATTTGTATTGACATGTCCCATATTTACAATCTTCATTTTGACGGGTTTCAAATTTGAGATTTTTTATATAAAAGATAAACATTGAATGACAGCGAAAAAGGCAAAGTAAACAAAGAAATAAATTAATATACGAGTGACAACAAGGTTTCTTTACACTTGTGTAAAGTACCTATTATTACTAGGTATCTGTTTAATTTTTCTGCATCTGTACTTCTTTACTTGTACGCATTTTTACTTTTCTTCTCTTACTGTCCCTACAACATATTAACCCGGCATATTAATGACACGGTTTAGATACGGTGTTGGTGAAATCCGTTGTACAAAGATTTGTCGTTTTATAGGTTTAAGATCAGGTCACTATATGGTTGTCATTAATGTGAAGTAAATAAATTTGGATCTGTTTTTTTCACTACCATTATATTATAACAATGACAATTATATTATCAACATTACATATGATTAAACAGTAAATTTAAAAACTTAGTTTATAAAAAGTTCTTTTTATCTTGTAATTATTGAACTACAGTTTGCTTATGATACATAATAAAGTATATGCAATTCAAGTAGTGAATAATTTTTTGGTCTGTTTATAAAACGCTATTTATAATGTATTCAGCACGTAAGTAGCATTTACAATTATAAAGACGTGCAATACATCTAGGTGACATTACTCAATTATTGTTTTCTTTGTAATCACCCAATGCAACAAGCAAATTTATCTGACCCAAAAAACGAAATAAATAATTTCTACGTTTTGATAAGCGAACATAATATGTAGAAACCCCCAATGTAAGCCGTTATTCGGTTTCTCTCACATTGGAACTTTAACAGTAATCAATGATATGCTCTAGTATTAGTACAAAAAAAAAAGATTCAGCAAATCTGAATCAGTAATTATTATTTTTATTTCTGTTATAGAGATCACCACAAATATTTTTTAAACCTCGACCATACTGTAAAGTTTTAACTTGAGTTAACTATTCCATAATTCATTTTGCTCTGAAAACGTATAACATTATAAGTAATAAAATATCTAACTTCTTAAATTGTTGAGTATATTTAATGATTGGTAAAAGATTGAAGATTGTAGGTGTTTCAAGTAAAAAGAAATGAGTTCTTATTAAATAAAAGCACTCTCATAGACTACTACTAGACCTGAAGTGTAATTTAACTCCCTATCCCTACCTAATAATTTACCCATATTAATTTAACCAACCCCTAAGTTGTCTCAATACTAGTTTAAGTGAGTAGAGAAAAATAAAACTAAAGAAAAGGTTACAATTCCAATAGTGCCCATACGAAGTGAATGTTCATTTGATTTATAAAGGCTTGTACCTTGTTTTCAAAATATATATAACGTCCTTGATTTCATTTAAAGATATAAAATACAATGAATATACAAAATGAACAAGAGAGAGCTGAAGTTAATTTTAAATATCAAGGTCCAAATAAACACTAATCCTTTATACTCGGATTTGTGACAAAAATTCTTACATTACTTTAATTTTAAAATTAATTAATAACAATGGAAAATGAAAATATGTATTAAAATTGCTTATTAGTTTAATAAGATTAAAGATTAAATGTATCTTATTTCGTCTCAATTATATAATATCATGACCTATAAATAGGAGCATCTGCTTAACTAGCTTCACAAGTATTCATAAAAAGAATATATTTATATACATATAATAAACATAAAAATATACAATTATTACTATTAAAGGACCTAAGAAAAAATAATTAATACAGCTGTGTGCTTAGACAAATCTTTGTCATTTTGATAATTTCACTTATTTACTGCTTCAGATTAAAATAATCCTAGTAAATAAATGTCAATACAAGTTGGTGTGCGTTCCTGATATGCATATTATTTGAGTAAATGCATTAGAATCTTGATGAAATATGTGAATTATTATCACATAACCAAAATAGAACAAACATTGGCTGTTATTGTTTTTGGGTTCAATAATCATCGAACTTCATTATAATAAAAACTTAATTTTTATTATTTAATTGAAAATAAAAATAAATAAATAAATAAAATAATAATGATAATAATATTAATAATAATAATAATAATAAAAAGGAAAATAAATAAATCAATATTCGGTAATTATGAAGAATTGCCTGTGCAAAAGATGAAGTGTTTTATAAATTTCATATAAATTAGATATTAACAATAACATCATATTTAATATCATATTGTTTAGTTAGTCAGAGAAACAATACACTAAATAAACATAATAAAATATTAATATATGATATTATGATAAGAAAATCCATGTGATACTTCAAACTGTCCTTGAAATCATCTTGCTTCTTCTAAACTGCAGTTGTATTTAAATATACTTATCACTAATAAACAAAGCAACAATGGCTTTCAATCGATTAATCAAAAGGTAATTGTAATTAGTTTACTTACTTGGGTTTACAGCATATGACAGCTTCTTTAGGAAGTTTGAGAGCCTCACAGCCAGAATGATAATTGGGAATCCAATGAGCTGCACCGGTATGTCAAATGGAAGTTCTTGCGGTAACACAACTTGCACCAAAAGGCAGGGAACCAAAGCCCTTAGCATCAGTCGTGCCAACTGCATTCTTACACTGACTTATACACAAACTCAACGATCAATAGTTTATATTCTGTATATTAATCAAATGTGTATAAGACCACTTATATAATATATCAACACATTTATAGTAACACAATAATGTTAAGCCACCGATATGAAATTATGATAAATAACCGCTCAAGGTATTTTCCCTGGTGCTTTGCTCCTAAGACAATGTATGTTATCCTTTCCCAAAGATGTGTGTCACATAAAGGCAGAAAACATATTAAGGGATGTATCTATGGAGACGACTAACAGGGTTACCAGTAGCGAAGTGTGCCGAGCCAGATGGAAGGTGGTGGTGGAACCGGCTAAGGCCGCGGCTACACGAGGTTTGGTACTCGGTCTACAGACCAGTGAAAGCTAACCCCCGTCCCCTCTCCCAGGAAGTCCATCCCCGCGTTGCAAATACACATATCGACATTCTTTCATAACTAGCTTTTTTGACATAATTATCTATCTTTAGGTTGTTAGGTACGTATTGTTTACGTGCTTGGAATCAGCTGTGCTCAGACATGCCGATGCAGTTTTTCGATATTATATTTCCTTTGTTCAATGATTTTTTAGCAACAATCATGAATGTGTGTTCCAATTAAGAGTTAAAAGGATATATTTTAGATCATAAATATTGAGTGATAGACAGACTGATAAAGAGTCACAGGATCAAAAATGTTCCCCGCTGTCTTATACAGATTTTTGTCTTGGAATTTTTAAAACATAGAGACAAACATTGTTCCTTCTTCGGAACGACCACATAGCTTCCGTTACCTTTGGTAAGTTAGGGGGTAAAATGGGGAAAACAATTAAATAAATTAGACAATAATAGGTTATAAAAACATAACATCAATGAAGTACCAGGTAAAATGCGATGAAGCTATGTGCCACACTAATTGGCAGACATTTTTTAAGTACTTCGTGTTATTAAAAAGTTATAACTAAAGAGTAAATGTCAAATTCTGCTAAAGTTATAAAATTATGAAAATATAAAAATAATATAAAAAAATAACAGGAGTCGCAAACTTATATTTACACAAATTAGAGATACAGCACATATGAAAGATTAAAACTAGTTTATCTTAAAAGATGTCACTGTATAGAAAGAATTTCTGATTGGAGATATCAAGTGATTTATGTGCAGAATGTCTGTCATCAATGAAAATATGTGGAGCTTGAGATATTGATATAACAAATTTTTCCTTAAATTTTCTTTAAAAGGTCAGAAAGAGGGAAATCAGTATTACGGCAATATCAATTTTACACTGAAGCCTTCTTTATTGAAGACGGAGTGCTTTTTTTTTAGCATGTTTATCACAATATCTGCACGCAATTTTAAACAACATGTAACTAGCAATTAATTAGAATTACCTTTTCTTTATCTTTTATTGCGTTAAAGATTTCATTGATTTAATATGTGTAATTGATATTTTATTATCTTTGATTGTATTTCCATCTGATTAATTGTTGCTTAAGAACTCTACGATTAACATAACTTATGTTACTTATATATGTATAATTTAATAGTGCAATAAGGATGTAAAAAAAATCGTAAATGTACACGTTGTTGGACAGTAGACATCAGGGTTCGTCTAAAGTGTGTTATGAGCTGAGAAACACCAAACTCATGTCATATTTACAAGTCGTGAGGAAGTATTATTTAGTGTATAAAGTAACTTTACGCCTTCCTTAAACTGGGTATTTGGGAAGACACTGAACAATTTTAAATGTTAAACCCTTCCAGGTGGTATCTTATTTTAAAGGTCTAGGATACAAGAAAAAATAATAGGATGAACTTCCTATCTCAATTCAATCCGAAAAGAGGGCAATTCGAAATTGACTTAAGTAAATTATTCGATCGGCTGTCCTTTTGTATCGGGTTGATTTAGAGACCTCTAGTTTTCACTGCTCATTTTTTCTTTTACCAAAACCTTTCAAATGAGATCTCATTCGCTAGGGTTCATTTAAATATATGAGGTACCATATTCCCAATTTTATGGGCAGGGAAAAAGTTACCCAATACATTGAGAAGTTAATACGGGTTATTCAAAATTGTGGGGACACCCTAATAAATGTTTAATGGGCAACTTTGCCCCTGCTCCTAAAATTAGAGATTTTGGGACATGAGTTTTAAATTTAAAACCCTAATGAGTGAAATCTCATTTTAAAGGTCCAAACTGGAGGTCTCCATATCAATCGGTTCCAAAATGGAGGACGTCTTTCGTCAATTTTGAATTTCTCTGCCATTTCGGATAAGATTGAGACCTCTAGTTAAAGCTTTTCTTTTCATTTTATCAAGACCTTTAAAATGAAGTGTCTTTCAGTAGGGAGTATTTATACATAGATTGTGAAGAACATCAAACGCAGACAAATAGAAAATCGTAGTAGAAACGGTTTACCAATAACAAATCGTATTAGAAACGGACTATTCTATACGTCCGTTGTTGGCGATAATATTAACCGATGGAAGTATTTTGGTCCAACTTCTTTAAGATCTTATGGATTTAGCGTAACAGAACATTAGCTTTCCATCCCAGAACAAAAGCCATCGTTTAATTTTCTACACTTCTGCAGCATGGATAGAAACATAACAAATTGTACATCTAGAACTTCTCGCTGCTTACTGAAAAGATGTAAGTTTCAAGAGAATTATTTTACTTTGTACTCGTAATAGTTCTATTATGAAGACAACTAAGACGAAAAGACTTCCTACGTCAAAAACAACTCCAAAAATGTGTGCCAAACTAAAAACATGTACTAATCCGTCATAATGTAACAAGTTGACTAGTGAATTCTCTATGAACGAGTATTAGGTCCATACTAAGCGTTAGATCTGTGGGATAAAACGTAAATTGTTACTACTGCAACTGCAATGCTCTCTATAATTGTATGATTAGGAAGTCTTAGTGGCTAAGTTTTCTTGATATTTTCTTGGTTTTCGAGATAGTATAATAAATACGAAGTAATCTGGACTTGATCCAACTTTCCATTCCTCAGATAGCAGCGAGAAGCTCTATTTTATTTAGTTTCTTATATACGTAGTATATACATATAAAGAGAAAATATTGAGATGGTGCAAAAAATCGAGTATGATGGGTCCACAATTAGGAGTGCAAAAAAGTGGTTTTTATAAAAATTTCGGACTGTCGAGCCTAAACTAATGGGGTGATGTCAATAAAATAATTTCAGCCTAAGGCAAAATCGAGGTTTTAGCTTCGAATTTGAGAATACTACACATAAAACTGAAAAAAACCTGATAAAAATTAATTCTTCCAAAACGATCCAATTTTTATTCAACATTTCTAAAATTCAATCCATTAAAATACGAATCTAGCCTCAAGTTTTCCCCGAGGTATTTATGAAAATAAATATGACCCAACAAATAATTATTAACACCTAATCGGCCATGATCCAGACCCCCACCAAAAAAAAGTTATATAAAATGTTTAGTAACATTCAAGGTAATTAATTAATTGATTAATTAATTGTGGTCGTCTGCAAGTAGCCCTTTATTCATGGCTAGGATTTTGCTGAGAATATAATTTCTTTTTGTTAACTTCAGCATCGGGCGTTTTTTACTTGGCAAAGGAGGGAGCTAGAAAAAAAAAAAAAAAAAAAATATATATATAAAAAAATACGTGTCGTGTCGTGGGACATCCGGTAGGAACGAAGTTCCTTACATTTTTAATTAATATATAAATTATAAAATCACACTGCTATGTACGTATACGTTGCTAACTACTTGTACATGGCGGAGTTAGAAAAGAGTCAAAATTAAAAGTAGTTGACTGTTGTACCTAGCGGAGTTAAGGCAAAATTAAAATAAAAGCATTATTTGTATCATTAAAGCAAGCATCTTAAAATAAATATGGTTTCAATATAAAACAAAAATAATCATGATGAGTTTATAGTTAAAGAATATGTTTGTCGTTGGAAGGAAATTGGATTATTTTATACCTCCCAGCCTACTAATTAAAAAGATATCTCTTCCCTACTCTAAAACGTCTGCTTGTATCAGGTTGAAATTTTACATGCCTGTTACAACATTGTAATTTCGACGATGCGTAAGAAGTTTTATTAAAATAGTTACAACGTAAGATATCAGTAAAAACGTTGTTTTCTTTATTTTAAACGTCCACGTTTAAGACTTTTTAGGTCCACTGTAACAAATGTAGTGATCTTTATCACTTTATAACAGTGTCGCTATTATATATTCGTTTTACTAAAAGAAATTAATAAAAAAA
>KZ651411.1:79954-108349 GCA_001010745.2 Gerris buenoi
AGTTCTGTTGCCGTGAATATTTGGCTCTCTAGATTTGTAGGATAAGATTTAAAGCTTGGATTCGGGAATATGTATCAGTTACGACAGAGAAGAATCCATCCCCCGTATAGCTCAGATGGTAAGAGCACCTGTACGGTAAACAGAGGTCCCGTGGTTCGATTCCCGGTGCGGGGGTGTATTTTTCTCTGTATGTATCCCGTAGTTATTGATAATTGTAATTTGGATTATTTAGAAACTTCTATTGGCGAAATATAGTACTACAATGAATACAGGTGAAAATCAATCTACCTCCTATAAAAATCTAACTTTAAGGCACGATATTTAGGAGCGTTATATTTTGCATGTCGTTTATTAAAATTTCGGCCCACCTTTGTCGATAGGCCCACAAATTGTCAAAATATTGTTCTATTAATGAAAACCTGTCGTGCTCATGTTAAATCCTAACTTCCTGATGGCCCAATAATTAAAAGCGTCACATTTTTCATGCAGTTTTTTGTGTGATAAAAAATTAACCAGAGCTAAAACATATCAGTGTTAAAATTAACAACCCCCAGTTGAACAATTTTTAAATGCTTTTAAAAATAGTCTGTCAATTAGCGTTATACACATAGCTTTCCTCGCCTACTTTGTATACAATTTTATGCTTTAACAACCTATTACCTTAGCTACCAGCTTTCGAACAACCATCCAAATTTCATAAAAATAAGATTAGTACTTTTGAAGATATAGATGTGAATAAATGTTTCGTTTGCGTACATGTGCATGAGAAACAAATGGGCACAAAAGGTTGAAACATGTTTGGGATCAACAATAAGCTAATTATGGCCTACCATCTGAATTTCATTAAAATTATTATGAGTTTATAGTTTTTAAAATATAATAGTTTACCAAAATTGAATGGCAGACCGACAGGCAGACACAGAACCAAAATTTTTACCTGATGTCTGAAACAGATTTCTGTCTGGGAAATTTTAAATCGGAGAAATAAAAATATTTCGTTCTTCAGAACGATGACATACCTTCCTCACTTTGTATAAGGTCGAAAGCAAAGTAAGCTGTTTTATATTTGCTTCGAAGCTTTGGATTAAAAATGAAGTTCTTATGAATGCTTGTCTGTCTGGAAAAAAAAATACTTGCAACCCGCAGGCACAGAGAAAATGTAATATTGGATACAAATAAATGTGACCCTCTGGGAAAAGTGGGCCAAAAAAAATACACTTTCAACTTCCAGTGGGATCTCATTAATTGTGTAGGGATATCACACTAATTAGCAGACTACTTTTAAAAGGTTTTATCTAATATCAACAATAGGAATATCAAAAATTGTCTCTCCACGTAAATTCAAACTGGTTTATTTAACAAAGCAGCTAGCCTTCATAAGGCCATCATCAGTGCCTATTGAGAAAGAAAAGTTACAACGAGAGAGTTGTAACTCTTTTCTTTCTCAATCGGCACTGATGATGGCCTTATGAAGGCTAAAAGCTGCATTGTTAAATAAACCAGTTTGAATTTACGTGGAGAGACAATGTTTGTTATTCCTATAAGATGAACTCCATAGACGCTCCATAACAAAATATCAACAAGTTTCAGACTCCCTTATTTATAAATTTCATTGTTTCAATTAGGTGATTTGGCCATTTATAAACTGGTTTTACGTTACGTGCATCTCCTCGTTCTTCTTATATTAAGTTAAGGTTCCTCTAATATTGTTTTCTTGCTTCTGAGCTTACCGAAGGTATCTACAAAGGAATCTACGTGATCTGTCCGAAGAAAAAACATTTTTCAAGTCTCAAATCTTAAAACTCTCATACAAAAATACGTTCCAGACATGAGGGGAATTTTTTATTCCTTGTCTTTCTGTCGGTCTGTCACCCAATTTATGCGATGCCAAAGACATAGAACAAAAGGAAATAGATAGTCAGTTAGTAGAGATTGAAGTTGTTACTTTCGGCTATTAAATCCTTATCTCTTGATGTTTAAAAAAATGTGTTAATTAGAAAGAACTAGCATTGGTTTTCAAATTTTTATCCCCCCCCCCCCACATATAATCTACTAATTTATGTACAAATCAATAACATTCTTGTAAGTAATAATATTGCCAGGTAAGAGTTTTTTCAATAGTTTGAATAAATTATCTTAGATATAATTTACCCTTACGTTTTCATAATATACTCATTTATTTTATAATATATTTTGTATCATCATATCCTATCCTAAATAGTTGTAAGGATCTTGACTTCTTGAGAACTTGCTTATTAGTGTTATTAAAGTATGCCTCTATAGAACGTACCCTGCTTATCTATATTTATCTATTTAAATCATATTTTAAAGGCTCAGATATGGTTCCAACTCAAAAAATTCTAAGTATGTTAAGACTGGTGGCGGGGGTATTCGTAGTGCGGGGGGCTAAATCCCCCCCTAGGATCGCCAGTGAGATTAACTATTTTTTTGTTTGAACTTTCTGGTGTACGTGCCTTATTCTTCGGACACACTGATCCCCTGGAATTTTAATTAATCGTTTTTGCTTCTTGCTTCCGAGATTACGAAATGAGGTAACGGAAGCTGAAACTGAGCTTAGCTAAAGCAAAGCTACTTCAGTAAAACAAGAACATTTTATGTCTCCGATTTCAAAAAATTCCAAAACAATCCGTTTTAGACACTAGGTTGACGCTGTTGGTTCCACATAAGTTTCAACGTTGTGTGCTTCTTTGTTTCTCTTCCACATGCGCCCAAACATACATTTATTTACATAAAAAAGTGCTTATCTGAATTTTATGAAATTTGGAGGATGGAGTGTCGAAAAAAGCCCGCAAGGGCTACATTCGTAACCAAAGGGAGGGGGAATTAAATAAATTTGACAATAATGGGTTGCAAAAGCATAAAATCGTTAAAGTATTTGTTGTAGGGCGCGAGGATGCTTGCCAAACTATTTGGTATATTGTGCTAATATTATTTTTATTCATCAGCTTAACTTTAATAAACATTTGGTGTTCTTACATTATTATGGCAATGTCGTATCTATAAATAGGTCTATGGTATGTCTTGGTGGGTAAACCTTGGCCTACGGTTTTATCCGAATTAGGCATTGTTAAAAGGCATTAGTATAGAAATTTAGATAATCTGCAATAGAATATTTTATTTATTTATAGGGTGTTTGACATTTTTAATTAACGCCCTAAACATTTTTTTCATTAATTATGTGTATCTAGTTATTTAACAATCAAGTCTTGCAAGTAACAAATAACTCTGCCTAGGAACTCTGCTTTCGAATTAAGACGTGGAAATTTAATGGTTGTTACAGGATAAATATATTTATGGGTAATGTTACGTATGCATTTCTCTTTGAATTATGTCATTATGTTTTAATGGATTTATGTTTCGGATAGGAATCTTTTTAAGCACATACCTATTTATTTTCAAAAATTTAAAATGATAGAGAACGGTTGATAAAGTTGTATATGTAGTTGGAAATATTAATTGTATGATTTATAATATAGTTTTTTAGCCAATGAACAAATATTTGTGGTTTAGACTTACTTATCAAGCTCATAAGAGTGTAGCTGTGTAAGCGATAAATAATTTACCATTAAATTGCTGATCACAGAATAAAGAAGAAACATAAAGAATAAAGGGTTGCTAGTTATTGCCCTTTATTCCAAAATATATATATTTTTTTTTTTTTGGTTTTAGGTTCAGAGCAAAGAGTTAAACAGTAGTTAAAAAATATGTATAAATTAACAGTCTAACTGATAATTAAATTAAGATAAAGTATTGCAATTGGCTACCTGTAAGTAATGCATCACTTGCTACCATAAGGTAGCAAAGTTGTTCTGAAACATCTGCTAAGTTATCTGATAAGTGATAAGTCATGGGAAATCTTAAGTTGGTCAAGATGTTGGCAATCAATCAGTATATTATGAGCTAGAGTCAAAGTAGTCTACATAGTATAGTAGTCTACATCTTGGTATTTCGCTGTCTCTAGTAAACAAATAACTGCGAGTAAGTCGAGCATGTACTCTACAAAGAACCGTCTCTTCCTGTCTGATTTTCCTATTTGAAGAGGTACAGTGGTACAGTCTCCTAGGAATGGTATTATATACGTTATAGTTTGTTGTTAAAGTTCAATAGGTAAGAACTCACTTCAATTAATAATTATGAGACCAATTATCTTACTCAATCATCCATTTCTAGAGAATAAAAACTTCTTTTTTTATGAAGATGATCTTAGAGTAATTCTCTTCTACCGGGTATTTCTTTAAGAAATTTAAGCTTTCATTACATAACGCTACTTATAAAATAAGGTGTATAGGATAAATATTCAAGGTATACAATAATATTAATTCTGACACATTTTATATCGTCCAAGCTGCTAAACAATATTTATTTATTGTCCAATCATTGCTATATACGAAAATCACATTTTTTTTTGAAAAAACACAATTCAGTTCTTTCACTAACATCATAAAAACTAACTTAAAATATAAGTAATATAATGTAATGTAACTTTAACACTCATGAATATGTTAAGATAAGTCCATTGTTTATAGACCCCCAATTAACTTATTACTCAACTTGCTTCATGGATATTGTATAATGTTATCATACTGTATTATATTCGAAAATTAATCCTTAAATTTTATGGTAACTATAATTACATTAATTTATTATCTGACATGAAATTATCACAAAAATACATATTTTCTTTAATAAAAAATACTGTTATGGTTTAAACATATTGTGATATTGAGATAGTTAAATCTATTGTGAGATTAGGACTATTTGTTTAAAATGATATAACAAATTAAACTATTAGCTGTGAAATTTTAACACTGTTTTATTAGCCATACATTTATATAATGCAAAACAAAAAATAAAAGTTACCAAAGAAAATTTCCATAACTATAAGTATTTTAGCTGATATTCCTTTCTTTTATGTTAAAGTAAATTAATTTTATAATGTATGATAAATATGATATGAAATCGCAGTATCCAAATTATTATAGAAGCTTATAATATTAGAAAAGATCAATATTAACTATTTTTCAAATAATATAAAACTGAATTAATAATCTGTTAAAATATGGTAATTTATAAATATAATTATAATTTATAATNTTCTTATAGCAAAGGTAATCTTCCTCGGGTCAAGGGCAAAAACATAGAAAATGCATTTTAATTTTGTACGAGTTGCATGTTTTAAAGTTATTTAAGACCGGTTTTGTGAACTCGAAATACAAATTATTTACAACTTTACAAAAAACAGCGCTGAAATAGAGGGATAAACTAATAGTTCACACAGTTACTTATAAATTTATAATAGTGCAGTACCGTTTTTCATTAGCTACTTACATAACTTAACAGCGGGAAAAACATTTTGATAAATAGCAAGTAAAAGAGACACAATTTGAATATAAGGTTTTCGTGAAAATGATAAATAGAGCCAGGATTTAATATTTTCCACCCTTCACAAAAAAAGTAATGAAAGAGATTTAAATATTTTATATTTCATTCTACTAATAAGTATTTACATTCGAAAATGATTTTGAAATAATCTATTTTTGGAGAATATTTTCAGGGGTAATAAAACCCGTTTAAATTGTTTCAAGCTTTTATTCATAAGTAACCTAATTTTGGAAATATCTATCAATAAAACCTTAATAAATAAAATGTAAAAAATAAAAACGACAAAACAATTTTTAAACTTTTGCCTTCTTATACTATCAATCCTAATGAAAATTTTAATATTAGCATTGCATCCATCCTCGATATTTTTACTGTAGCTGTAGATTCAGGAAACTGGCCCGAAAACATTACTGACATCGTAAAAGCAATACATCAGAGCGGCTTAAAAAGTTTAATTTCAACCCGTAGTTATTCCAAGAATGTTTAAATTAAAATTGAAACAAGTTTTGTTCTTGTCAAAGTAATAATTTATAAATATAATTATTCCAAGAATGTTTAAATTAAAATTGAAACAAGTTTTGTTCTTGTCAAAGTGGTAATTTATAAATATAATTATAATTTATAATTGATATTAATTATAATATCACTTAGTTAGCTGACAATTTGTGAATATAATTCAATAGCGAAAACAAATTACTTAACCTAATGTTACAGAATGATCATAAAAATGCTAAACATACTTTATTAACAGGTTAGTCTTTACCCTAACAAAAGATATTAATCATTCAGACAACGTTGGATTTGTAATTATCATTAACTAGATTAACTATAGAATAACATTAATAGTTAGTGTATTAGTGTGTTAGTTGTAAATAATTTTTTGTTAAATACAATTAGCTAATCTCCATAATTATTTATCTCTTCAAAGCGAATTTGTTTATAATACTAAATTATAACATTTTTGAAATACAAAATTGACTACGAGGATTGATTCCATTTTAACTTATTTATAGGTGCAAATTTATAAAATACCTAATTATTATTTGCTAATCAGTAATGTGTTTAGTTAAAAATCTTAAAATATTGTTAAAAAACATTTTGACAAGTAATGCAAATAATTATATAATTTTTACAATCTATATTAAATTAGTAGGTAACATACAATTAGTAGCTAGAAAAAAAAGGAAAATAGTTTTATTTAATTCAAATGGGTTATAAACTTTGATAAATGGTGTTTTAGTAGATTTGTGTTATTAGTTAGTGGTAATAAAGTTTTACTTCAATTTTTATCTTTAAGTAAATTTATATATGATTTTGTTTCTCCGCCAGGCATTGAACGGCGCATCCCTGCTTCTCCTTGTTACAGCTTAATGCTTAATAACCGGCGGCGGGGTTCATTATTGGTATTCTTGCCCCTTCTATTATTGATATACCTATAATAATAGTTTATAGTAATAAGTAATTGCCTACTTGTATACTTTACTTATTTTTATAAAAAATTAATGCATATTAATTTATATTTATATAAATTTTCGTTATTTATTAACAATATTTAAATTGATATCGATGTTTACAATAATGTTAGGTTATATTTTATAAATAGTTAGTTAATTAAAATTGACCATATTTAGATTTAAATTAACATATGGTTAATAATTATGTCCTAGTTGAGCCTCTTAAATGGTAATTTTTTATTATGTAATTTGTAATTGGTCAATTTTCTTAGTTAAAAAGAAACTTTATATTCTAGAGATTAGTCTTCTTTGTTAAATGCATACAATAACCTAAAACTGTTAGTATTAGTTATAATGTTAGTATGATTTCAAATAGATGTGTAGTTAAGTTCTGATTTTTAATTTATTTTCTGGAATTTCACAATGTATATAAGTTAATCGGAAATCATCCAATTACTTTGACAACTTATCTAATCAAAAAGTTAAGATCTTTCCTTCTATATTATAACATTATATTACAGTTTAATTACAATGCCAGTTAAACATAATTAAATATTACCTTTTTATAGTTTACCCAGTTCTGGTTATCATATTAATTGATTTCAGCCTGCGATTTCATAATCATATAATTTATCTGACTCTGTATTAATAATATAATCAAGTCACTCCCTCAAGAATCACCTGATATGTAAAATAACTTTATTATTGTCATTTATTTCAGATTAATTTCAATAAAAAAAAACATTAATTAAAATTCAGATATGTAGTTCTATTTTGATTTAGAAGTTTGAGTAATATGGTATATAAAATGCTGTATTTTAGTACTAGCAGTTACATTTAAGAAACATAATTTCATATAAGCATAGTAAGCCGTATATTCATAGCTTTGTGATTTTGAATGGTTGGTCTATGCATGCCCTCTAAAAAAGTTATTAAAACATGTTCTTTATTCTTAAAATTTGAAGATGACTGTTAACAAAATTAAATAATACAAATGTTATGGCTAATTCAAGTGTTATTGATTATAAACGATTCGGTATGAATAAAATATTTCAATAAAATTATTTCGATATAGTTAATATTTAAATAGTATAAGTGCTGGTAATATTATTAATATCCCTTAAATAATTTATTTAAAAAAGTACTAAAAAGTAATTTTAATTTTTTAGTGAACGCAATCACGATTTTGAAAACGGGATTTAGGGAGGTACATATCAGTACCAGGAATGACTTAGTATCTGCGGAGGGAAATCCGGTGCCTGAAGCAATTACCGGCTAGCAATCCGCCATATAAGTGCACGGGATCCGTACCCTCTACACCCTTATCGCTTTATCGGACTTGCCATATCTTTCTTTCCCACTGCACGGGCGGCCCAGTCGCTGGGAAGGAACTCTAGTATTCATTTCAAGGTCTTTAACAGACCAGAAGTCAGATCTCAAAGAAGAGACGGCTTGTTGAGTAGGCTCAACACCTTGGCTCCTGGCAGAGGACAGTTGGGATAGAAGTTGTGACATCCCTGTCCATCGATACCTGATATCAGCTGTCCCATGTGAGCAGCGAAGTGGTATCTCGAGGAGCCTTCGGCTGTGTGGCCTATACTCGTATCCCTGTAAAACAAAATAATCATCATTTATATTACAAATGCCATATTAGGTTTTTATACACATAGAAAAAAGGACATAAGTTAATAATAATTATAATAAACAACAATTACAACCATATGCAATTATTATTACAATTATTTTGTTAAAGTCTATGTAAAGGTTAATTAGTTAATGAAATGATTTTATTCAATGGAAAATAGTTATTTTATAATTTATAAAAGTATAGAAAAGGATAGCTAACTGGTGTATTTAGCGATAAAAAAATGGTTAGGTATATAAATAAATGTGTGTATGCCTAGCTGTTGTAAAATACAAATGCAATGCTTCCAATAGACTAAAAAAGTTGTTTCAACAGAAATATCTCTAAATTAATTCCAGGCAGTAAAGCTCTAAAAATCAAATTTATCGATTTATTCATCATCAGCAGTTAATTTATGACGATTTTAACGGGTCTATTATACAATTTATTAAATTGAATTTTTGGCAATATCCAATTGATTTGTCAATAATTTTATTCACTCCAAAATATCTGGTAAATATAATTAATTAATACTACATGGATATCAATTGAATTTCAGATAAAAATATAATTTCAACTTATTTACTTCACATTATTCTATGGAACGATTAAAATAATTAATTTATAATTAATTAAAAGTAGTTTACTTGTAGATTACTATAGGCATTCTCTTTTTAAATTAACATAAAATTAAATGATATATCGTAAAATTTGCTTTTCATACAAAAGTAAGTTAACAATTGTTATTTTTGTTCGTAGCTTAAATCAATATACTTGTAAAAATAATGTAATTAGTTTATACATGTTGTAATAATTGTATTAGTAGTAGTTGTAAAGAGTGAGTGGAAAGAACTGAGGTAAATGAAGTAGAGTTGTAGTGAAGGCGCTTTGTTGGTAGTTAGTTGTTATGCCCATAATTGTTGAGGGACTATGAGGAAAGAGGACAAGGACAGCTAGAGATCATTTAAGGAAAGACTGGCTAGCCTTGCTTCCTTCTACATACATAAGCTATTTAATATACTTGCTTGCTTATTTCACAATATTATCTAGTCATTTGAACATCTTTCATTTCGTATATTTTTCCCCATTTATTTTTTTTTCTATGAAACTGAAAAGGTTAATTGCAATATTATAAAATATCAAGCTTCATCATATGATTGCACAATATCATTGATGGTGTTAATTATCTTATTGACACAAGATGACTTGAGCTAAAATATGATTAGTTATGCTAGTTATTAAATAACCAAGAGAAAAATGCATAAAACATAATCATTGGCAGTGTTGGTTACACTGAAAAATATGTTAAATGTTAATGCCGATCAGTTTGACAACAACATATAACATCAGCTATACAATCTACTTGTTTTTAACCTAGTGTGTAACGATGATTAAATTTTTCTTGTAAGTTGAGTAGTTGGTTCCTAGTATTATTTAATTTAATTGTCCTTTGGTCTTAAGAAAAAAAATTAATATAAAAATACCTTTTTAAAAAACTGGTCTTATTATCAAAAAAAATATCTTCGCCTAAATTGTTTCCATGAGCAAAATTTGGGGAAGGTTGAAAGACGGGAAATGGTTCAAAATTGGGGTAACTGGTGTATGATGAAACTTACAAAGCAAATGATATAAGACCTTTTTTTTTTTTTTTTTTTTCTTTATTAATCGCCTTAATTGTTTCCATGTGCAAAATTTGGGAAAGATTGAAGACGGGAAGTGGTTCAAAATTGGGGTAACTTGTGTGTGATGAAATTTACAAAGCAAATAATATAAGACTATTTTTTTTTTTCTTTCCTGTATTCATCGCCTTACCTAATTGTTTCCATGTGCAAAATTGAAAGACGGTAAGTGGTTCAAAATTGGGGTAACTGGTGTGTGATGAAACTTACAAAGCAAATAATATAAGACTATTTTTTTTTTTCTTTCCTGTATTCATCGCCTTACCTAATTGTTTCCATGTGCAAAATTTGGGGAAAATTGAAGACGGGAAGTGGTTCAAAATTGGGGTAACTGGTGTGTGATGAAACTTACAAAGCAAATAATATTGGCGTAATTTTTTTTTTTTTTTTTTTTTTTTTAGTAAAATATATACTGGGCAACGAAACATAATAAAATCTTCCCTTTAGCGATATTTGGACCCCCCTCCTTGGGTCATTCATTTTTTTTTTTTTAATTTTAAATTAAATTAAAATATAAAAGTCATAATTTAAAAGCAAAATTCAAAAGTAGTATAATTTTATATTTCAATCATCAAATTATCACGAAATGTTTGCTATAATTGTGCCATTAATTCCTAATGATTCTGATAATAAATTGTTTAGAAATAATTTGAGGCCCATGCTAGATATTTTTTGTACAGTTATAATAACTAATAATGACCAAGATATACACTACTAACTTCAGATATAGGGAGTAAAAATGAGGCAAATGTCTTTAAAGTCAAACCTAACTAGATTTTTGTTATGAAACGAATACCTATTAAATTATCATAAATCATTTACAATATGAAGCAGGAAATGCATGTATAAATAGTATATATTTCTTCCTTGAGCAATTTAAAATTTAAGAATATAAAAAAGTATATATTAAAACGCAAGATTTAAGAATTTTCATTGGATTAGGTGTTTTGCACAAAGGTTAACTTCCTAAATCTATCAGACCTTGGCCCCAGATTCAAGCAGGTAGATTTTAATTCTTCAATCCTTTTCTCCTTGGTTATTGGAAGGTTAAGCATTCGATAGAACTTGTTTCGTAATTTTTTTGGTAAAATAATGGCCTTACCTAGCGGTACTACAGATTGTGATAAATTTTGATTTAGGATTGCATCCTGAAATGTTTTACAGGATACAACATTTACCACCACTGTTTTTTATTATAATAAAAAAATAGTCTTGAATTAATAGCATTCTAAGTATTTATTTATTTTGAAGTTTCACAATTTACTATCATTTATAATATTTGACAGGCAAAATTAGTAACAGTTGCGTCATTACTCAGTCAAAAAGATGACTACTACCTTCATGCTATTAGTCGATTCATTTATTGTACCAAGACTTACTTGTTTATTCTTATCATTGGGCAGGGGTTTATTCTAACATTATGATAGATCAAAACATACATTGTATCCTCAATATAAAAATTAATTAAACCTGAAATTATTATCAGAAAATGTTACACTAAGTTATTAGTAGTTAAAACAGGTTTTTTGACTATTAAAATACATAAAGGATCTTTTCTTCAGAGAATTTCTTGAGACAGTTGAATAAATAGATATTGGCGCCAGAAACTAGGAAATCTGTTATTAAATATATATTGAAGATCCTATAAAACTGTTATTAACTCAGAAAAAAAACTGCTTGCAGTACCTAACCGTATCTTCGTATCTAACCTGCAATCAAGTTGTGAGATATTTTGTCCTGCTCTTTTTATTTGTAAAAGAGAAAAAATAAAATAAATTAATATAATCACTACCTCAAGATTCCTAATGGTATTCAAAATGGCGGCAGTTAATCGCGAAGGTCAAATATAAAAGCTGAGTTATACATGCCCCACCTTTATAACAATTTTATCTTACACTTTACCCGTGATTCAATCATTTGAAATACTTTCATCAATAAAACATACATATAATAAATTAGTTTGCCAATTAGTGTGGCACATAGCTTCCTCGTATCCTAAATGCCTTAAATGTGTTTTATGTTCATTATCTATTATTGTGTTGTTTATTTAATCCCCTGTACCTTTTATAGCAAATTTGTAAAGACTATTTTGGGATTTTGTGAAAGATATCGATGTTAATAATAATAATACACAAATATTTGTTAGAACGATTAAAATGCTTCCGTTACTTCTAGTATGCTCGAAAGCGAATATTGGCTCAGTTTATTGTGATACTACAATTACATATTTATTACTGCACTGATTAAGGATTGAAACAGGTTTATCCAAAATATATTACAAGCAACAATATTCTCTATTTTGAGTTAGGTTTAGCATAACCACTTTTTACTAACTAAATTAGTAATTTCGCCTATATTAGGATTTGGTGGAACTTCTCATTGCAAATAAGATAATGCTGTTGAGTTATGGAAGATAATACTGTTGAGAGCTCCAATATGATAAAATGTTAAATATAGTCTGGTTTCAACCACCTTAATTATTTGAGGTCATAAAGTGTCAGTTTAAAGGGGTAGCTGGTACCTTGGCTGACGAACTATTTTAGCTGGCTCTAATACTATCATAGTGTTCATCTAGAAAATAGCCCACTTAAGTCTCTACTATACATAATGTCTCCCTCTTCTCTTAAGTACTAATGATTTATGTCCCTTTTTCCAATTTAGTAATCTTTATTGTTCGTGTTAGTCTTGCTTATTCCTTGCTTTTAATTTTAAAAATAGGTTGGTTGGTCTTACAAACACATCACTCATTCTTTTTACTATCATTACAACTACATGTTAAAAACTTTTATTATATAAATCAATTAAATCAGTTATTATTGGATTTAAATGCAGTATAAAAAAGTGAAAAACAATAAAATCTGTTGGAGCATATGCAACATGTTTTGGAGCCGTTTTTAATAATTATATTTTTCATCGTTTGTTGACCAATAAGTATGGTGATTTACGAAGTTTATTGACTTTATTGTCAAATCGTCGTAGCGTTTTCTCTTTCTGTTACTGGTTACAAAATATTGTCAGTTCCTTTATTATTTAACCTTTACGAAGGTTGAATTGGAATTTTATGTTGTGCAATAAATAAGAAGGGAAAGTGACTACGCGACGCAACGCAAGCATTACTTAAAGCTATTACGACGTTTTGGCTTGCATTCATTTCTTTCTGGCAATACTCTTGTATATCTCAGTAAACATTGTCACACAGTTTACTAAACCTAACTCTTTTAGGCATTATATTTTATACCTATAAAATTATTTATTTTATACAAAATAATCATTTGTGTTGTTCATTTTGTATATTTAATAGTCTTGAAGTACGAGTATAGAACGGTATGCAGAAGTGGTTTAAAAAAAAAATACATCGTTTGTTATTATAAACGTTTCAAAGCTCATACTAACAACAAAACAAATATTTTATTACAGTATTAGTCATTTGGTCTGGTTTCAAAATATGCTAAGTGGTCTTGAACTATAAATATGACCCCGAAATAGTGTATTTTTTTTCTTAAGAAAAAATATTGACCATCTGTGTAAAGGCCTTTAACGTTGCTGCAGTCACAAAACCTTCAGAAAAATGTAAATGCCTGTTGTTGATTTTTATAAATAATATAAAATCTATTANGCAACTACAAATCTATTTGAATTCCTTTGATTGATAATCAATGACATAAGATAATTTCATAAATCCTGTGAATAGGGTTGATAAAAAAGGAATATGCTAAAGGGGAGTTAAAGATAAAAAACTGATATCAAAAATTGTGATATATATTTAAATAGGTTCATGCGCACATTATATAGTGAAGAACTAACCCTAAAAAAAATATATATATTTACTAATGAATTAATTGAGTGTGTAAATGAATAAATTTTCTTATATTCCTTTAAAATTTATTTTTATTTGTATTTTTGGTTTTTGGGTATGTTTTCAATCGTTTATTGTCCAAGTGCTATCAAATATTTTGAATGATGTCCTTGGCCTTTCTGAAGATTTTATTTTTGTTTTAGTTTTGTTCAAGAAGTGGGTGGATGAGTTGGTTATGTAACTACGAATGATTATGAAACCAGGACTCAGTTTCCGTCTGGACGATTCCAATGTAGGGTGGTTTTTTCCTTAATTGTTTCATCGAACTATGTGTACATATGTTTATTATTCGTGGTTATAGTGGTGTTATGTATAATAATCAAGAATTAGGTGTAAAGTAATTTTTAACTTAATTTGAGTTAAGTAGTACAATTTTTAAATTAAAATAATTTTACCCATTTTTATAATGTGAAGTTAGGAACTATATTTTCTTTATGTTTAAAGTAATTTAGTTACTACAAAGCAACGTCAATTTATGTTAGCATTAATATTAAAATTCATTGATGATTTTTACTACCCCAAACATAAAATATACAGTAAATTATAAAATTATACTATTAAATAAATGATTAAATAATACTGTATTGCAAAATACAGATTTGATTACTTAAAAGTGAAGCTTATGGAAAATAATGAGAATAAATATATAAATATAAAATCTACAAAATGTGAGTATAAATTAAATGTAAGAACTTAAATTACTGAATCTATTTGTTTTACAAAACTATTTTTTACTAAAAAATAGTTTACACCTTTTCTTAATCTAATATATCAAATGATTACCTCAATAATTGAAGGAGATATTTAGCCTTCACAGAAAACTTGTCTTTCTCCGTCGACGCATTTAATTCACATATGAGTTTCGGTAGGCAGGAGTTCTTCAGAGCGTTCGCAAGCTCGGACAACTTCTGTTTTTCTGTAACAATGACAATAAATTATTAAATTTTCATATAGAGTATTACCTTAAGTATAAATATAATCAACTAAAGACAATAATATGAATGAAAGTAATTTGCGTTTATTCATCTACGCATACCTAAGTACAATGAAATGATATTAACTATATAATTGTATAAACGGATATACCTATTCTCTAATACAAAATGATTGATTGATTTTATTCCGTGTAAGCAAATCAGTTTAGCTGTTTTCTTTATTGTGTTTATTTGAAGAGTTTTTTTTCAGTCATTGAAAGATTTTTTTCCCCCCAAATCGTTTAACAGTTTTATCATGCGAGTGCATAAAAATGTTCAATACAACCGAGATTTAACAAGACTTGGTTGCTTCCTCGGTCCTCCAGCAGGACACTCAATACTGAGTGCTCTTCAACTAATGGTTTCGGTCTCTCGCTTGGACCATTCAGTCCATTTTATTTGGAAATTGTCCTATTACTCTTTTTTGTTATTTTTTAGAAAAAGGCTACGATAACTTTTTAAGTATGCAGTATTATTGTCATTTTATTGTTTTAATATATTTGATATTTTATGCAAAAATTGGATTGTTATTATTTTTTTTTTACAATATTTATAATGTTAAAGATTACATAGAAGTCTTGAAAATAAACAGGACCACTCTTTTTAATTAAATTGTGGAATTAATATTCTATACAAACTAATTATTATCTTTAAAATATCTCTCTCATCGAGATATCGCAATCAGTGTCATTTCAATATACCCGTTTATTTTAAATTCATTGAATCTTCTAAACACAACTTTCTAAACTTTGTACTACAATGAAAAATCAAAGAGAGTAATCTGAAGCGAAAGCGAACTATAGTGAGATCTTTTGTACAGTGTAAGAGATGATGGCAAAGCGCTAGTCATCTGTACAGGAGTGAAACATTGTCGAGTACATTATTCTCTGAGACTCGAAGTCTGACTATTGAAGGAGAAACTTGGTGGATTAATTGTCATTGTTAGGTTTTATTGTGTCAAGTGTCCCAGGATAATCTTTTTAAGACTACCACTCATTTGATTAAATTTCTTAATTAAAAAAATTAACAGAAAAATGTATTGTATGTCACACATTAAATGTTCGCTTGTGATAGTTGTATTGTATTAGTTAACTTTAGTTACTTTTTATTAGAGTAACGATTAACATTTTGAAATGTTACAAATATAAATTACAACCAATAGTGACCGTCATAGGATAACTATGGAATTTTAGACAAATTGATCCCAAACTGGATTCACAATAACAACCAATGTTCGATTAAATGAATTTATAGTAAGAACAGGATTGAACATTAATCTTCTAGTCCGCTTGAAGAAGACCCAAAGAAGGGTCGAAATAAAGTAAAAGAGAACCTAAAATTTTTCTTTTAGACCCAACCATCAAACGAAAGTTACTTAATTTTTGCCATTGAGGGGAACACTACTCCCCCCCCCCTCCTAAAAACGTGAATTTTTGTTTCGATTCTAAATGTAGGTATATTGCTGGCCATTTTCACCATATGAGTTGTTTTCTTAGTTTACTAATAGTTTTCGATATATTGATAAGAATGAATATGATTGTGTTGGCTAACAATCACATGTTAAACACTATTAAATGTGTCAATTAATACATTGAATAAATGGGCTATTATTGGATTAAATTTGGTATCACTAAGTAAATGAGAAAGTTTATTTATTTTGTTGTTGTTTACTGTGTTGCGCCCTGATAAACAGAAATTATTGGCAAGGTAACACTACTATTTGTTTCAATCTTAATAATTAATATTATAATTAATGCGCGCATTACACTTCTTAATAGTTTCACTATTGTCTCTATAGTTAGCTTTGGATTAGTGGATTCATGCTGTATAGACACTAATTACAAAGTAAGGCATATTGCAAGTGAATCAGGGCAAGGACTAACCCACTGACAGACGGTCAACCATGCGGAAACACTTTCTATTGTTTTCACTTTTTACTCATCTATCGTTTATCCAGTTCATTCCTTCCTGTTGCTTTGCGTTTTCACGCATCTTTACACCGCCTTTGTTTTCTATAAGGTGCAATCTATGCCAAATTAATCATGAGGTTAGAAAATATGAAGTTTTAGATTAGGTTGAATTAATCAGGAGGAAGTTGAAGTGGTACATAATGTGGGTGTAATGTTCATAATAATGGATCATTAAAAATGTAATCATTCTTTGTTTTTACAATATACTCAATAATCTATTTATCATTATAAATCTAATAATAATTAATTGCCTAAATATTTTAATTATTAGATTATTTTAATCAATCATATATTGACTTTTTTTTCTCTGTCTTGATTAGTAAGTTTTGGATGTAACGTTTATTCCATTCTTCTTTTTACGTAATACCTCAAATTAAGAGGGAAACTCACTTTTTTTAATAGTTCTCATATACGTCATAGCAATTTGACTAATTGATTGTATAATTAATTACAACAAAAAAATGTTATGCTACCTACAAAATTATAGCCTTCAGTTTGATTTAATAAAAATCACTTCATCAAATTTATAATTAATGTACAAGTAATGTTATTAATGATCTATGAATCATAATATTATCTTATCTCAAATGTTTTATGAATAATTGTAAGTCCTTTGCTATAAGAACTATATTTTATCTTCTTTTAATATAGTCATAAAATGACAATTAATTTTATTATTTAATGGCATTTATAGGTTATAACCGTAATTCTTAGAATGAACGGTATAAAGTTAGCTTTTTAAACACTTTATGGAAGTATATAATTACTAAAATTTATCTACATTTGTACAGTATTTTTCAGTTTATTTGGTTTACCTATGTAAAACTATCTCTGACCTAGTTTCAAAACAAAATTTGTTTATTACAATCGTTTATCAGTAGGTTATCTAACTAGTTAAAATTAGATAAATGTACATTAAATCAAAGGCAGGTTTTGTACATTCTTAGTTTTTTCATGATCTTTTACTACTTTTTTTTTACCTCGTCGAATGCATCACTCATTACTTTTTTTTTAGCGGTGAAATAGATGATCTTTTTTTTTAAAAAAAAAAAAAAAAAATTAAACTGCATCGAAAAAACTATAAACTAATACGTATAGCCATTGTTACCAATTTTTTATTTATCATGAAAAAAGATAGTGACTGTCTGGAGGTAAAAGACCTCCACTAAAAAGATTAAGCAACTAGGTGAATTCTACATGTTCTGCATGGCTTTTTCTCAAATAAATTTCGTCTGATACAGTTCCCTTTACTCTAAACTAAAGGTTGCAACAGTTAGATAAATACTGTCTGAAGCTCTACTCGACTGCAATAAATTATAGGTCGTGACTATATTCAAACAATCATGTTTCTTGAGATAGGTGTTGTAAAGACTCATTATTTGTCGAGTAAAGGTTGTAGGGTTAAACCGATGTTAGGTATAAAATCATTCTTATAATCTGTGTTTTCTAGATAAATATGCCTTAAACATACTTTTTCAGAACACTAATATTCATTGATGATAGAATGAATAATTGGAAACGGGGTGAAAACAAACATAACTTATAGATAAGGATGATACAGGACAACAAATCTATGACAATTTGTTAAAAAAATTATGGTAGGTAAGTGCTATAAAAAGACTTTTTGCTGAGAGTGAAACCGACCGCAGGAATCCCGAAGATCAAACCTCATTCCCTCGTCCTCCTTTAAAATGAAGTTATGCAAGAGCTTCCCCTTCATCATAACATTTCGACCTAGACAGCCCCTTTCAGACGTCACTTTACCGAAATGTTTCTACTTCCTGGTAGGTACCCCAAGAAGATAGTGAAAGTCGTACAAAATGCCTACGGCTTGTGTCGCTATTTCCATTGCACCCCACTCCGGACAAGCTAAAGGTCGCCTTGTTTCAACGGCTAAACAAAAGTTCAATGACGTGACAAGGCCATGTTACTCCCCTCTTCATTGTATCTTGATATCCTTGCAGGAGCAAAAAAATTATACCCGGAACAATAAACACATCTAATACAATTCTTCCTTCCTGTGTTTATCAAACGATTGGTACTGCTATTAGTCCAAAATACTATTCGTATATCATTTTTTATTCTAATATTATTGGAATAACTTCCTTATAACTATAATGATAGCTGAATCTACTATAAATAATCTTATCGCTATTAATATCCCTAAAATATAAGATTTGGACGTTTCTTCCAAACAACTTTGATTTATTGATTAATCTATATTTAATGATCAACTCATTTTTCATTTAAACTAATTTATAAGATGTACTGTAAACATGAAGAGGGAGGAACATAATTAGCAAACTTATTTAGAGAAAAAGTACTCAAAAGAGTTCTTACTTGTACAGATTCCAGATATTTATGAACCAAATGAGCATCAATAATTATACGTATTTGTAATTAAGTCAAACATATTTACTGTTATTAAAAGAAGAAAAATTAGTTATTCAGAATTTGAAAATTCTTGTTGAATTAAGTTATTGGAGTTACAATATTGTAATTAGGTTATGAAATAATTTTCTTTGTAAACTTATTTGTATAAGTACAGTATTTAATTGAATTAAGGTGATGAATTGTTCAAAAGACGCTTAAAGACTATCTCAAGGTTAACTTCCAAAGCTTGGTTTGCGTACTTCAAGGTTAAAACCTTCTTTCAAGTTTAAAATCTAATTTGAACTGCGCACTTCATATTAAGTAAAGAAAAGTATTTAGGTGTGAGGGAGGGGGGGGGGCATTAGTGGCAGGTTTAAGAAATAAGATACAAATATTTTGAATGCAACTACAAATCTATTTGAATTCCTTTGATTGATAATCAATGACATAAGATAATTTCATAAATCCTGTGAATAGGGTTGATAAAAAAGGAATATGCTAAAGGGGAGTTAAAGATAAAAAACTGATATCAAAAATTGTGATTTTAGCGTTCTCAACTTTGTTATTACAGGTAGCAGCCATCTTCAATACTGGATTCAAAGACCATTGTAGTCTAGAGACTGGCAATTTATATTATTGTCTTCAGTTGCCCATTATAGACGATACGGCAATTTTTAAGTATTAGAAAAATGAATATTAAAGGTTTATAAGAAATTTTGGGCTACTTACTGGTAATGGAAACTTGCTCTTGTGCATGTTGGGCGGCGGAATGAGATGACGTCGAAAGGTATATCCTGGAAAATATGGTTGTGAGATCTGTAATGAGAAGGAATGCCAAAGCTACCAATAATAGGCCCCTGACCAGCTGCGACCCGCGCATCTCGTTCAGGGAGGCCGGCACGTGGACACTGACCGTCAGGAGCATGGGGGTCTCAGGGGAACCGCCGTCCTAGGAAAGAACTCAGTCGCTGCGCTGGCACAGCCACCAGGTGAAAGCTTCCCCCCACTGCCTCGCGAACTCCCACCACATACTCAGCGTCCTTCCCACAGTCAGCGTAACAACGGAGCCCCTATCCCTAATTGTTTATTAAAAAATATTAACCAATAAATGAGTATTAGATGGGAAGGATTTACACCGCTGGAAAGACCCAGAAATCCAGATAAATTAGTGGAATCAAAATCTTTTCCCGGTGGCTGGGGATCCCGAGGTGGGGTTTCCCTCATTACATCACATGCTACAACATCTCTCTTACTTCTATCTGGTTTAACTAAACATCTGAAATTTCATACTAAACAATACCTATATCAACTTTCTTCGATTGTAAATAATACTTAATTCTATGTAAATATTTAATCAACACATTAGTTTATATATTTTTGAATACATATTATATTTTAAACGACCTTTTACATGTATTGTTTTTCATATTTGCAGGTCATTAAAACGGTTTTCCTTGTATTCTTCTTATTTTTTCCTTTACATGGTTTCCCTTAGTTATAGTATTATCTTGATAAGCAATTTCGTCATTCTAGAAAAAATATATTCTGTGTGTCCCTATCCCCAGAAACCGGGAAAATATTCTCATTCCACTAATTGGATCACTGTCAGTTATAAGTGAATCAATTTTCTTGAAATATAGCAGTTTATTAGTTAATAAAAATATCATGTTAATAATATGTTAACTTTACTTATAGTTGCCTGGACTTATTAACACATTGTTAGGATAACTAATTAAAATATTGACGAAGAGTAATTATTCATAGGAATATCTGTCTTTTGTTTACATTATTTGTTCAATATTTAAGTTTAAAAAAAAAAAAAAAAAAAAAAAAAAACGGTCAAGATATTTATTCTTTTTAACATTAATTCATCGGCCAAATAAGTTCATTATATTTTACCAAATTGTGTTTGACCTATGCATTTTACTTAATTTTGTAACAAAATAACTTAAGAAATATACAACATCTTATTGACACAATTGTATAAGACCCTGTTTACTGATTTTTCTGGATCACTATCAGTTATAAGTGAATCAATTTTATTGAAATATAGCAGTTTATTAGTTAATAAAAATATTATGTTAATTATATGCTGTCTGGACTTATTAACACATTGTTAGGATAATTAATTGAAAGATTGACGAAGAGTAAATTGTGTTAATGAACTCAAAACATGGTATTCCTACTCCTGATAGCGTCTTTATTATGTCATGATTTAATGCTCCAACAAACTGAGCGCATAATATCCTGAATTATCTGATTATCTGGACATAACCCGGCAGTAATTTATTGTCATTAAATTACAATAAAAACATTGCCAAAATCTTGCTGCTGTAAACATATTAATTACGTGAAAATAAGAATTTTCTGAAATATATTACCAGGGGTTCAACCAACACCCTAAATCACTATATTTGTGGGAGTTAGTATTTTCTGTATTATTTCTTTTTAAATTTTCCGAAAATTTTTATCGGCCTACTATAAGGTATTAGAATGAATTATTTCAAAATTTTAGAAACAGCCATTATAGGATAGATTGGAGAGGGCGGAGACTTTTTTCCGGTACATTTCGACTTATAAATACAAAAATAAGTATATTTTTTAAATATTTTTGTACATATACAGTGTTCCCGGATCAACGCATGAATAAGTGAAAAATATTAAATTTCTACTTATAAATACAAAAAGAAATAATTTATTTAAATATTTTTGTACATATACAGTGTTCCCGGATCAACGCATGAATAAGTGAAAAATATTAAATTTCTTGTAATTGAAATTGGGCTGTAGAACAATTTTAAAGAGCATAAAAATACCTCACTCATAAGAATCACTCATCTATTTTCAAATTATCAGCTGTTAAGCGTCTTTTAAGTCCTCCTACATTTGACAATTTGGATTTCTTAAATTTGACCACGAAATTCCTGAGCTTATACTACTCATAATTAAGGGATGTTAGAAGGGTGGCGATTCTAGAGAAAACTTCTGTTTTCCATAAGCTTTCTAATGGTATAATAAAATTTAACATCAACGGACTAGTTTTTGAATTATGGTGGATTGAATGTTACCAGACGTGACATTTTCCGGTCAGTATCACAACTAATCAGTGGCGTACCTAGGGGGGTGCGGTCCGCACCGGGCGGCACATAATTTGGGGCGGTATTTTTTATATTTAGTATTAGTTGTAAAAAAACTACTTATTAACTTCATAAGTTTACTATTCGATTTCTACGACTTATGAATTACTGAGTATAATTTCGAATATTAGGGTTTAGAGATAGGTGCGGTGACGAGATCGTAAATAGCAGTAAATTTGTAGCAGCATAAGCCCAATTTCAGCTCTACAAAANAAGATTTCATTTTATAATTTGGATCCCCAGTTAATCAGATAAGTTGCTATTCTTATCTTTTCTATGGCCCAGCAGACCGCAAGTTTGCATATTTTTTAAAAATATTTTTATTACTCCAAAAATGTATTTTATGGGGGGGGGGGGATGACGTGAAAAATGAAGCACTATCTATAAGTGTTACATATTTTTGTAATCTACTCTTAAATGCCTTTCATTTGATACCCCACTCAAAGTAAAAATAAAAATAAAATAAAAAATCACGTGACATGAATATTTTTAATTTGACAGCTGATAATTTTCAATTCGCTATATTTCCTGTTTGCGCGTCAAAACGATCTGTAATTCTGCAAAGTTTCATGTATTTATCTCTTTTGATTAAAAAGTTATTGTTAAAAAGTTATAACCGTAGAGAGTACCAGAGAGACAGACGCACTGGAACGAAACCCCACCATCGTTTTACCAACGAAACCCAAAATTAACAGTTAGATGTCGGCAAATACTTTCTTTTGTTAACAGTTCATACCATACATTCAAAACTAATAAAGTGGTTTTGTAAAATTAAAACAAAACCAACATTTTTTTTAAAAAAATATGTATCTAAAGGACAAAAAATACTAAATCAGATGTCCTGTGAAAATGTTGAAAAACGACGAAAAATTGAAGAAGGTGGTTATTAGATGAAGAAGGACTGTTGAAAGAGTTTTTGACAGTTGTAGGTCGTTCCTGTGTACAAACCCCCTATTGCAGCTTGGTAAGCCGGACGGACCACTTTCAATATTAGTATATGAATTTCCCACTATCACGAAATTATGTGGAAAGCATTGAGAGGATATCCAATTGTAAATAAATCTGAATGTTCTACCATAAATAACCAACCAAATATAAATAATATAAAAATTGGATTTGCAAGGGAGTTATATTTAGTGTGTGTTTAATTAGAAAATACTTTTCGTAAGTCCAGAATAGTCCAGTCAATAGGAAGAAAAAATCACAGAGAAGTACTTGCGTCCAAGTACTTTTTAGGGTTTTGTAGATGAGTAAGCATACCCATTATGTAATTATGATTTCTGGACTTCGATCTCNATTGGGAGAGGCCTTCGCTCAAACTGGGCCTGGTTCTAACAAAAAAAAAAAAAAAAAAAATTGAAGTATCCTTTTGAGCTTATTTCTGGGAGGAACCATACAAAGATGATTCCAAAAAATTGTTATTGTAATTGTAGTACAAATTAAACCCCCTTAAAAAGATTTTGCAGGAAAAAATTATAGTTTCTAAGATAATGCAGCACCAGGACGGGGAATGACGACTGACGACTGTCACAATAAATATATTCCCGCTGGAATGAAAGCAATACTAATTGGGCAATACCATACTTCATTTAAATACATATTGTATTTATCACAGGGCATGCCTCCAGTCATTGTAAGGATAAGAATAACAATCGTCTCATCATTATCATTTAAATGTATTTTATTTTATTTAGTAATTTGGAAGAAAGTTTATCAATCAATGTTGATAAACTTAAAGTGTATAACATTTCATTGGAGAGAATTATTGACAGCAAATATATTATATAAAACATGATATTGGTATCATATCCCCATTTTCTTATACGGGGGTTTTAATTACGGCGACAATGTCCTTTATGGAGGAGATATAGTCCTTGAAAAGAATAACAAAATGTTCAATTAAGTAAAGAGATGATTGAAGTAGACAGTAAAATAACTATAAATAAGCTGAAGCATTAACTACTAGACAAAAAGTTTATTACTTGGATTTCTTCTCCTAGCGCAGTCGAACATGCACTCGTTGTCGTATGTCCGATAATTACTTCCACATACAGGATCATATATTTCAGGGCAAATGCATCTCTATAAAATAAAAAATAAATAAATTAAATAAGTTATAATATTATTGTGATAATCTTAATGTGTAACATTAGGTTTGTTCCAACCGCCAGTTCCGAATCATTTTCGGATTAGTCCGTGATTGACATAATGCGCATGCGCGAAAATTACTCAGTTGGGAATTGATTTGTGATTCCGTCTTGTTGGAACGCTCCTGAACTCGAACCAAACAGTTTGATGTGGTAGGTTTTAGCACTGTTATTAAAACAACTTTTTAAGTTGATTGTTTATGTGATTTTGCCTTCCTGTGCCATCAAAAATACCTGAACTTATTAATATAAAAGATATGGATTAGTCAATAGTTGATGAAGATAACTACTAGTTGCTTAAATCTGGGCCTGATTTAGGCCAAAGCGGCCCCCAGGATCTCGCACAAGGAGGGCCACTCCACAAAAATTTAATTTTCTAATGCTAATTAAGCTTGAAAGTTAGAATAAGTAAAACTTACATACGCATTGAGGATATGACGAAAACACATGCACACATTTTTAGAAATGTTTATTTAATACATGAATCATCATCATTTCGATTTACGATTTGCGCAATTCACAATTTTCGGCCTTACTGCGGTAAGCCTGTTTTAGTAGACTCACGGCACACACGTATTTTTATTTATATAATCCTAAATGTTCATTTGTTTTAAAAAACAAATATTAATATTAGTCCAGTTAACGAAGGAAATATTGCGGGAATAAATCGGATTTTTTTTTTTTTATATTTGTTTGAAAAAGGAATAAGTACCAAAAGTCCATCTTAGAAATAGGTCCAATTTTTATTTTTTTCAGAAATATCTAGAAAATGTCATTATATGCACAAAAATTAATCATCGCATTCGTACAAAAACATTTTAAAAAGAAGAGTTGAATCGCAAGAATTCTTCAATTCAACTCTTCTTTTTAAAATGTAAAGGAAAATATTAGTCGAGCGAAATCAAAACAAAAACAATGAAGCGGAAGGTTACGTTTCTGTTCACCCAAACTACTAGTCCCTGCCGCCGCGCCGATCGCTGACTGCTCTGACTGGTACCAAACCAATCCGTGATTCAATCAGAGCGTGGTTGGAACAGCCAACTAACAGTCAGAGTCAGTCAGAGTTTGAGTTTGGGCTTCGTTGGAATGCCCTGTTCCTAAAGCGCATCGTCGACAGTTCCAAACCAGTTTGAAGTGCGGTTGGAACAATCCTAATGTTACAAGGCAATGCATTATTTTTCCATTTTATTTAGAGGCCGGTTAAATGGTAAAAAATAGTAACTAAAATATTTAAATTAAGAAATGGTGGATATCGACCAAGAAATACGTAATTAAAAATTATATTTGGGATAATGATGATCAGTATATAAAGTAAAAAACATTTGCGACGTTTCGGAAAATATATTCCCTTCTTCAAGGGAGTAATAAAAATGATTTTATTTACAGACAATAATGGAGTTTGCACCCGAGCGACAGCGATGGTAGTAAAACCACACGAGCAATGCAAAATGCCGTTTTCGCACGAGTGCGTACCGTACTTTATCTACGATTGTTAGATTTTAATAATAAATACAGAAAAAAATAATTTTAAGTTCGTATTTCTCTTTTGATAAAGATAACATTAATTCATTAGTTGTATTTTGTGCCGAATTAATTAGTTCGGAAGGTGAATTATTCTCCTTATATTCGTCATAATCACTTAAATCACTCATTGATTTTCACAAAAAAACAATATAAACAGTTACTTTTATTAAACAAACATCAAATTAGTTTTGTTAAATGTAAACAAACTCGCTAATCGTGCATAAAGTTGAAGAATTCTTCTTTTTTACCGCGCTAGAGTGGTAAGGAAGAGGAATTCTTCAAAACTATGAGACATGCATTCGCAATTAATACAGGTGCATAAAGAATCACTGTCTACGAATCTAAACAGAGATACAATGTTTATATTACGTATCAATCGTTGATAAAATAATATATGTAATTGGGAGTTCAGAGTTGGGGTAATGCTAACGCTAACATTAGTTACATACCTTGCCATAATGGTATAATTAACATGGTAGGAGACATTGTCATTATCTAGTCTTTAAAATAAGGAGAGTCTTAAAGATTTGGTGTATTTGGTGTATCTTCTTCTTTGAAAGGACTTTGAAGTAATTTTTCTCCTTATTCGGATAAAACATTCACAATAGTATTAAACCAATTGACTACAATAATTATTCTCTAACTGTAATAAATGTATTCTCTAACTCTCGGAAATTCATCCATTTTACTCATAATCATTTAGAGTTTGAGAGAAAAAAGGATTAAAATTTTCAAAATATTAAAAACCAGGTGGACATTTTGGAGTGTTTGAACTTTGGTAAAAAATAAGCTGGTGAGGCGCAATCTTGACCCCTAGTTGATTTTAAAAGAAATTTGTTAAATTCCGATTTGTTGATTTTCCAATTTAAGCCACACACACCAATGTTTTACAACCTTTTAATATGAAAAATGAAATAAAATCAATTAAAATAATAATAAAACCAAAATACACTGCCAATTAGTGTAGCACATTAGCTTTCTCGCATCCAATCATGTACTTTATTTCTGTATTAACCTTAACAATATTGTTATATTATGTTGGAAAAACAAATGAAATATTTTTTTATGTATCTGTCAAATGTCAGACTTTTTATTAATTCATATTTTTTTATAAGTGATGTGTATTATAAAATATTCTTTGCTTAAATATAAAGTATCCAGTATCTCAGTGTCTTCTCATATATCTTTAACAGGTTATGGGATCCCTATTCCACAAAATTTTACGAAGTATCAGGTATAATTTTTAAACAGATTAAAACTTCAAATTAAAAATAAAAACGTCAGTTCTACATTGCTTTTGAATCTAAGAATAGTCCTCAAATAGCTCACAAAAATGCAGAAAGAGAGGAATATAACTCCATTCTGTGGTAAAAACTTCGACAATTGGAAGTTTAGAGTAAAAATGCTATTGGCAGAAAATGAATGTATCCAATGCATTGAGGAACCAATTCCTTTGCCTGAAGAAGATGAAGAAAGCTCGTCTTCAATTAGAAAAAGTAGTAAGAAAACTATTAATTTGATTAAAACTGATCGTAGATGCATGTCACTAATAACTACATGTATAGCTGATAGTCATCTTGGTTATATTAAAGATAAAAAATCAGCGTACGAAATGTGGAAGGCACTAGAAGATACTTTCAACAGAAAAGGCATTGCTACAATCATGTACAGTCAAAGAAGACTAATTACATTTAAATTTACTGAAGGAAGTCTTTTGGATCATTTCTCAAAATTTGATTCATATGTTAGAGAACTCAAATCTGCAGGAGGAACTATTGACAGTACTACTGAAATATGTTATTTATTGCTGTCTCTACCTGATACCTACAGTACTGTAGTGACTGCTATAGAAACTGTAGCTGTAGAGTCTCTAAAAATGGACTTTGTAAAAAGTCGTCTGCTAGATGAGGAACAAAAACTTCTACAAAAATTATCTAGTTCAGATGCGACTCATAATATTAACGAATGTGCTTTTAATACTAAACAAGCAGGAAAGCCTAAATGTGAACATTGTAAGAAAAATTCACATAGCTCTCAAGACTGTTGGTTTAAAAATAAAAAGAAGATAAATAACTATTACAAGAAACAATCAAAACCCACATCAACTGCTCGCTATGTTCATCAAGAAAATAACTCTGATGAAGAGGACGTGTCTTTTCTATCTGTGGCTAATAAAGCAGGTAATAACAATAATAAAAATATATTCTCAAATAATCATAATATCTTTATTTTAGACAGTGGCTGTACGGAACAC
>KZ651411.1:138972-151415 GCA_001010745.2 Gerris buenoi
GGGGTGGACTCAAGGGGCCCCATACCTACTGACGACTTTTATCGCCTAAAGAAGTCCTCAAACACACTATCATTCTACCATCAGTTGTGTTTGACCTACCTTTGAAGATCTACATAATGCGTTCGAAAATATGCTACCTTAGAACAAATTCATAACGGTACTAATTCATTTGATTACCCACCCGATATTCTTTTACCACTTATAAATAATTTCTTTGCCTGAATAACTAATAAGACAAAGAAATCTTAAAAAAAAGAACTTGTGTAAAAAAAAGCCATGATGTGAGATCATTGGTTTAGCCAAGTCTCTCCCTGTCTAGGTAAGTTCTACTCAAACTTCTCTTAGGTCTGATTCAAAGTTATGGTAGTTTTGAAATATCAAAAGTACCATTTTCAAACCTACTTTCATCTGCCTCTACTTGACCGATATGGACCTTTTTTTTTTAATTTGATCTATAGGACACGGCCTTCAAAGATATTAAAAGGTAGCTTGTACGTATTTCACGCTGCAGACCCTCAAAAACCCTAGTTTTTCTCCAACGTCCTACAGTATACTATACACTATACACTGGCAGCTTTTGTGAAATTTTGACTTTTTGACTTGGCGGGGCCGAACGCTGCTGCGTTCCTAAATATTGGTGAACACGTTGTTTTCTCTATTTTAAACGTCTAAACCCACTTTAATATTTTAACCGCTTTATCACTTTATAGCGGAGTCTCTGTTGGTTATAATAAAATAAAATAAAATTGTAAAATAATGTTCGTCTCTTCGAATAGGTAATGTTAGAATCGTTTCCCGTCCGAAAATTCCAATTTTAAAATTTAAAGCTCACGTTTACGTGAGCGTTTTACTCAAGTTATCGTCACATGTTTCCCACTCACGGTGCATATTTCGTTGAATGCAAGAAGCTTGCTTACGCTCGCTTCAATAATTATGAAAAATAATTTGAAAGAAAATTTATCAATCAAAGTTGAGAAACCTAATGCTATGACATTTAATTTTAGAGAAAATATTACATCATTATTATAATAAATACAGTCTGATATTGGTGGGAGAATGCCAGAGGATAGATTGGTTAAAAAGGTTTATAAAGGAAATCCTAGGGAAAACGCTTTAGATGACGCCTAAGGCTGAGATGGGGGAGATTGGGTGAAGGATGACTTCAGACGTATAGGAGTCAGAAGATGGAGGACTGTGGCCCAGGAGACTGGGTGAAGGATGACCTCAGACCTATAGGAGTCAGAAGATGGAAGGTCTGTGGCCCAGGAGACTGGGTGAAGGATGACCTCAGACGTATAGGAGTCAGAAGATGGAAGGTCTGTGGCCCAGGAGACTGGGTGAAGGATGACCTCAGACGTATAGGAGTCAGAAGATGGTAGGTCTGTGGCCCAGGACAGAGACCTCTGGAGACAGGCTGTGTTGCAGGCTTAGGCTCTTCCAGAGCTGTAGCGCCAGGGATGATGATGATATTGGTTTCATTTCCCCAATTTCTTATGCATTATACAAGATTAACATGGTCCTTCATGAGTTATTGTTAAATCTGAAAAAGAAAGACAATTTGTTAAATTAAGTAAAGAAAAAAAAAAACATAAATAAGCTAAAAAAAATTTATCTGCAAGACAAAAATGTTATTACTTGGATCGTTCCCCTTAGCATTTGCGAAGAAACAATCGTTGACGTATGTCACATTATTACTTCCACATACAGGTTTATATATTAAATAGCAGGCAAATCCCTAAAACATTAAACACAAATAAAAATTAATTCAAAACATTATTTCGATAATCTTAATATGTATAATATGGCAAAACATTATTTTTCTCCTGCATGTAATGTTAAAAATTATTGCTAAATTCTGTTTCACTCCCTAAAGGAGTTTTTATTTTAATGTTTAAATGTAAATTGTCCATCGTATTTAATGGTATAATTAAATGGATCAAATTGAAATATAATAATTCCTATAGATCCTAATTAAGGAAACAATCTACTGAGATACAGGGGTGCTGATCTCCCCTAAAGCTTATGGCCCCATTACCCCCCTTAAACTTTACGGTTCTCGTGACAGTGAATATAACATAAATGTACCTAGCACTCTGAATTTACGTAGGATATTTTAAATTACAATGCTATAAAAATTTATGAAACATTAAAATATTAGTAGGTCTTTTGCCTTTTTTTCGTGCAGATCAATGCTAAGAGTATACCAGGATAAAGTTTTGTTTTTCCGTTTGCCATGCCTTGTTCTATCACTATCACTGTATTATGGCATTTTCTTTTTCTAAAAATAATTACTACCTTACCTCTTACCTAAATTTCAAAGCGCTTTTGCCGAATAAATGGCACTTAGCAAAAACACTACACTTAAGTAGTTTATTTCCTACACTCGACGATTGATATTCATTTGTCATTATGACCTTAGCTTAATGTCACTTGATAGAAACATTTATATTACATATTAATTAAGTTTTAACCCCCCCCCCTAAATTTGTTATAATGGCGCTACGTACAATTTCACTCCCTTCTGGGCCCCCTGAGAGGGTTGTCAATTAAGAATAGACTGACTTACAAAAGCCGGATATGTGATTAGGATTAGCTTAATCAGTATGTCTTTTTGAAAAGCTAAACCTGAAATATGTCAGTACGTTAATTATTTTTTATTTTGTTTAGATTTTTTAGTTTGTTTAGATTATACAATTTATATTTTAAAACTATTCAATCAGAGTCCCTTAAACAGTTCACGCAAACAAAACTGGGAATTCATTGATAATAATAATAAGAATAAAAATTAATTGTTATGCTAAACAAACTAAAAAATNATAATAATAATAAGAATAAAAATTAATTGTTATGCTAAATCCAAGTAGAAACAAAGTATTATGACATAGAAATTTTAATTGTATAGTTTTGTAGTCCCCTTAAAACAAGGTCCTTAATACACAGTTGTATTTTTAAAGATAATTTTAGTCTGTGCTGTGGTTTAACAAGAATAATGGAGTACACAACATCGATTTCAATCAACATTTTTGAAATAATTAAAGAGGATCATACCTCGAGGTGAATTCAAGGAATCAATTTTTACCAATCAAATGGGCATGAGAAAATTTATTTGAGTTTTCTTTATTTCTGTACATATTGGTATAAATCAAGCTCAACTCACAAAAATGCACTCCATGAACAAACTGAATATGTAATAATCTTTTCTATTTAAATTAATGTAAGCTAAAGCATAATGAGTTAAAAAAAATGAATAGTAATAATATAGCAGAATACCTGAGAGATTACTAGAAGAAGGCAGAAGGAAATACCAAGGATGAGTAGTAGTCGCTCCATGTTTACTTGTTTATTTTTATTCTCGAGTAAAATGAACAGCAGTAACTAGGTATTATTATAGTTTTTATAAACGTATCAACTTTGTTGAATGTTTTATGTGCTTATCCTATTTATACTCTAAAAGGGAAAAGTTAGATAATGGGGGTTTTTAACAAGATAAAAAAGTTGAAAGTTGTCCGTAATCATTTTTTATATTTAAGTGATAAAATGTGAATAAAACTATTTAAATTGTTCTGATACATACATACTCGTACTCCTACTACATATATTTTCATACTCTGTTTTAAATTCACAGTACTCCGTGTTTGTCACATGGATTCTTTGGGTCTTTCTTTTTCCTCATAACTTCTGTTCCACTTAACTTAACATAGAGCAACGATTCAGAGTTCAAATTGTTTAGCTACCTTCAAGAAAGATAAAAATAGATTAAAATACAATAATAGAACTTAGAACACTTAGAAACTATAAATAATTTCGAAACAATGACTTAATATGTGATTTGTTTTCTGCTAGACGATTTTCAGCGCCATATGTGTGATGGATATCCAATTTTAAAATAACCCTCCCCCTAAGAACAAAAATAAACAATTAGGGTATTTAATTTACTCTCTATATCATCTCAATTAACCATGGATTAAGTTTGGGGATATCATAGAAATTGACATAGAAATTATATTAAGGCAAAGTGACATAGATACAAAATATTGTGCTTGAAACACAATGAAATGTGTATATTGAATTTACCTGGTTATTTCTACTTTCTGTTCTGGAAAAACCATCAATTCGTTTAAGTTTTATGGCTTGTATTTTTACATAAAGGTCGGTCACATCTTGTCCAAAAGCTCCATATCTAAAATGTAAACGAAAACTTTCATTAAGTTTTAATTACTTTTATAGTTTTAATAATTAAGAAAAGAGTAAATACATCTACCCTAGATACTAGATATAGTGTGACTCATAAATAGAGTTCGGATTTTGCATATTTGCATATTTTTTTTTTATTGCCCCAATTGATTTTTCTTTACGAATTATGATGTTTAGAATGCACTAGGCCACTTTAAATTCAAATTTAAAATTGCATATTTTGCATATTTCGGGCATTATTGCATACAATTGCATATTTCCGGCATAAGTGCATATTATTGAATGTTTTCGCATAAATATTCTACTTTTTGAAAGAAATTTCCACTAAAGTGCAAATTTTATATCATATTTCTAGTCAAACATATATTATCTAGGTACATACCAACTTTTTGAGGATTAGAAGTCATTCACTGTCTTAACGGTGCACGTAAACCCCCTGTCCTAAGCTTCTGCCGGACAGGGGGTTAACCAGTCCTTACTGGTTGGTACCTAAGCAGGCTTGTTTTCTTGTTTTTGGACTTAATCCCGGACAAAGATACCGCCGACGATTCATAGACTTCTGCTGTCCTTAATATCGGATTAAAATGGCTTGGTTACCCAAATGAAGGCACAACACGTGCATTAGAGCTTTACATTAAGGTTTTTGTACTCTCTACTTATTTTAAATTTACGATAAATGCCATGGGTATTTCACAACGTAAATCATTCTTGTGTTTTCTTTGGTCGTGATATCATCTATGGCCATCATATGCTATTCATACTACATATAACTTCACTCACCTCAGAATGCCAAAACTAAAAACCAACAATCTCCGGAATTGGATCGGGAACGATGCAGCGTTTACCACGGACGGCATAGTAATCTTTTGCCAACTTTGCGAAAAAGAGGTAAGTTTTTAATGAACAGTCTTTTTTATCTATTTGAAAAATGTATTAATAAGTTGTTATTTAACTTCAATGGTTAAGTTCTTATTCGGAACTACTAAGGATCATTTTTAATAATCAAAGAATTACATTTTGTGCAAGTACATATTGGTAAACGATCGTTTCAGTATTTTTCATGCCATCATATTACGTAAAATAATAAATTATTTTTCGATTTTTGTGAGTTTGTCTAATATAATATCCTCCCAATGTTTCAGATCAAAGTTGAAAAGAAATTTCAACTTGACCAGCACAAGAGGACTGGTCAGCATATATAAGCAATTTATCGAAGACGGGGAAGGCTGCTGTAAAAACTCCACAGCAACCATTTATTTCATCATTCTCCAATGTTCAATCATCGGACAAGAATGAGTTTCATCAAGATCTCTGCGAGGCTTTAATAAAATCTGACATTCCTTTAAATAATGTGGAGAACGATGTATTGAGGAGTTTCTTAAAAAAATACACTGGGAAGGAGGTTCCCCACGAGTCAACGCTTTAGAGCTGACTAAGGCTGTAGCTCTCCTAGATGAACTTAAGGAGAAGAGTAAGGGTTGGCCGGGTCGAATTGGGGAAAAACTTCGAACAAAATTGGACGCAGTTCTCCACCGTAATCCGGGCTGGACCACTGTGGAGAATGTTGCCCGAATCCTGGAAGGGGCGGCGTGTAGACACGAAATAGAAAATCTGACCCCAGCTGACTTCGCTGCTTTAAAATATGTTCCAGTAGTGTCGTGCGACGTTAAGAGAACGTTTTCACACTTAAAAATGGTTCTTTCTGACCGCAGATGAAATTTTAAGACTACAAATTTAGAGAAGACCTTAGTAGTTCAGACAAATTTTTGTAATGTCACGTGAATCTAAAAAATTAATTGTAAACTATATATGTAAATTTTAAATTAATATAATATATGTAATTGTATGTTTTGTGAATGTAATTTTTTTAATTGTTAATTTAATTGTAAATTTTAATTGTTTTTCAAATATAGCCAATAACTCAATTTTTGGTGGTTATTCTTGTGTACTTCCCTGCCTAATCTTCATATGCCAGGTTTTTGGGTATTTTAAACCCTCAAAATGCACTTTACATAGCACAATTCAATATATATAGCTGCCTATTGGACTTAATATATTAGGAATAAGTACATATTTGAGTGCATATATTTGGGATAAGTGCATATTTGAGTGCATATATTGGGGATAAGTTGCATATATTATTTGCATATTTTGCAATTTTCAAATGCATATATTGAGGTTTTTAAGTGCATATCGATCCGAACTCTACTCATAAATATGATCAGAGATGATCATGTGTTTTTATTTAACTTTTTTATATTAAATATACTTCAAATTATTTAAGAAAAAAGATGTAACATTTTATACACTACCAGAGACAGGTCTGATAATGCCCGTAATGGATGAAATATTACCTAAATTTCAAATTAACTACCTGTTAATTTTACTCATCTTCAAAGATCCAATAACATAATTATTCATAGGTATATAGATTAAACACAATGTTGTGTTAACAATGTAAATTGCTAAAATGTTTGTGTAAATTGCTAATTTTAACTCTGGTAATAGTTTCTTAATCTCATCCGTAACATCCAGTCGGACTAAAGATTTAGTTGTGAAGAAACTAATAGTTGTTATTTGTACCAGAGTGTTCAGTTTGCTTCTACTTAAATTTGAACTAACTTCATAGTTATTTAGTGTTGTGTTGTAGGCCAAATTTATACTAGCTAATTAAAAAATCACAGGAAAGTACTTAGTCCAAGCACTTTTTAGGGTTTTGTAGATGAGAAAGCATACCCATTATGTAAATAATGATTTCTTGTCTTCAATCTAAAAGTCCCGGGTTCGATCCCCCGGGGGGTCACAATGTTTTTTATCAGTAATAAACCAATAAGGAACGCAAAATTTAAAAAAGCAAATATATATTTGTGTCCTACTCTTCAGCAGCTTTCATTTGATACCCAACTCAAAATTTTAAAAAAATAAAATTTTGGGCAAATTTTAAATTTTCGCGCCTAAAATTGGCAATTTTTAAAATTTTTCGATGCACTCCCGGAATTTGCATCACCCCACAATAGGGTATTAGTATGAATTATTTTGAAATTTTACGACCAGCCGTTATATGGTAGTTGAGGGGGGGCAATTTTGGGTGTATTTTGATTTATTTGAGCAATAAGGAAAGCGAAATTTAAAAATTTATTCATATATTTGTAATCTGCTATTCAGCAGCTTTCATTTGATACCCCACTCGAAAATTAAAAAAAATCTAAATTTTTGACTTAACCGCATTTTTTAGAATTGCGCATGCGCATTATACATTTTTAACTTTTGTGTATATGTCCTGTGTTTGGGCCCGGAAGTTACGCCAGTGTTATAAATTTCAGCATTTTAGCTTAAATGGTTCGGGCGCTATGAGCCAAAGAGCGACGGACAGACGGACACATCACCCTCGGCATAAGGGTTTTGAGAAGTATCTACAAAACCCTAAAAACTATCTATTTTCGTTAAGTTATGCATAAAGTGCTTGTCGAGTATATTACCGTCGGTCCCTTGCTGTGAGACTTTTAATGTGTATGTTACGCCAAGCTATGACTAACTCCTGTTCTTTTTTCCTTGACCTCCTGCTTTCCAATTGTGTGGATTTCCAAGCAAAACACTGAAAAAGATAGAAAAGTTCAAGACAAGACAAAAGCTCAAACTTCATTTGAATATTTTCCCTTCAGTTCTTACTAATTGATTTGCTGGTTGTTAGCTCGCCGCAGAATGTTTTCTCAATTCTCTATTCAGTTCTCAATTCTTTAGTCTAACAATGCAGTAAAAAATAAAATATAAATAAGCCTTTTTTTTAAATAAGCCTTTATCTAATAGTCTAGGAGATAACGTGCAAAAAAAGTGTCTGACTAACATCAAGCTAGAATTTTGTGTTATAAATTAAGTTGATGTTAATTTACCACATTGATTTGACGTAATACATTTGAATAACTAACCTATCAAGTGACAAACTCGCATCTACTAACTAATTTTGTACTAAGGAGCATGAAAATCACGTTGTCCACCATATTGGGCGGGACATGGCCGTATGGCTGCCACTCCAATTGTTTTTGTTTTTTTCAATTGATTATTGCCAAGCTATGTACCGCAGACGACCAGATATTCTTAATAGGCTCTAAAAGATTAACTTATTCACAAAATTCTAGCTTGAGTTAGTCAGACTCTTTTTTGCACGCTATCTCCTGGATTATAATACAAACTATTTTTCCCTTATTTTAAATACAAATGATACACTAAATTTTACGTTTTCCCCCTATTTCCATGAATTGAAAATCAATACCACTTTAACAGAAATTAATAATATTTTATAAAAATAAAATATATTTATATATTATCTCAATACTAAATTTTTTAGCCCAACGCTGGGGATAGACTTCCCAAATTATTCCATGCTTTCCCAGTTAAGTGTGCTGATCGATGCCCAGTGCCCAGTTCAGCTCTCCTCCTTCCATTCTTACAAAATCTTCTCTTCCATTGGCCAGTAGGAATGCTTTTTCTTTACTGATATTAGTCCGGTTTCCTTTTGCTCGGGCGATGAGGAAAAAAGATCTAGGGAAATAGGATATCCTTTCCTGTCTCCCCTTGCAAGCATGAAATATATTCCCCGGGTTTTTCCAGCTTAACTCTGGCTTGACTGGTTCCGTAAGTTCCGTACTACGTTTCGAGAACTTAGATTATTACTTGGTGTACTCCTAGTTCTATTTGTTACCTCAAATAAAAATGCACAGAGAATTAAAAGCCATAGAGTAATCTATGAAATCAATATAAATTGGTTCTGATACTCGTTGCTCTTTTTAATTAGCTGTTGAAGAACTTGTAAATTATCAGAAGTAGAGAAGTCCTTTCTCAATTCTTTCTCTACCGAAGTAAAATTTTTAAAGACATACAGAGACAGATACCATGTGTATCTTGTTTTGCTCTTTCGTTGTCAGATATGCCATTTAACTTTGCTCTAATTAAATCAGATTGAACTGTCTTTTTTTCCTTAACTGCTGAGTCCGCTAAAACAGTTGGCAGGATTCACATATCTTGCATATGTGGAGTTGCTCAATTCCTCATTGCCCAACCTGTTCTCTAAATCTAGTTGGTCTAGATGTGGTCAGGGTCAATGATACGTTTCCTTAGGAGGCTAACTTTTTTACAGTCAATCAGTCATACCTTACGCCGCATAAAAGAAATTCTTATTACAAGTTATTCCCAATAGAGAATTATAGTTTAAAAAAATATTAAAATTAAATACCTGAGAAAGCAGTGGAAGTACGTAGACACAGAGACTGATAATTATTGCTACTAACTTCATGTTTTCTGGTTACTAAAAATATATTAAATGATTAATAAATTAAATAACCAAGCAAAAATTATTTTTTAAGTTAATATTTAAAAACTCTCTAATTAAGTATATCTCAGAGTACATCTAATTATGTACAAGACCACACGGGGAAATAGTGAAATTTCACATTTGCTTTAAACTCGGTAAAAAGCACCGTAAAATAAGTAGGACTTCAAATAAGATAAGAATGATAGTATAATGTTGATGGCGTATTTACCAAGATATTCATAGAAAGCTTTAATTAAACGGTCGTTCACTGTAAATATTTTGACGAATTTGACGAATAAAAATATCTTCTCGATGCAAATAAATTATTAAGATTATTATATGTTCTATGTTAAATTAATATTCGAGTTAATTTTAGGCGGCTTTCAAGTCAAAGTAGCAAGACGCAGGTTGCAAGAAGTCGAGGTAATTGAACGAGATCCTACGGACCGAAGATGCAAGTGCGACGTGCATCCTGAAAGCAAGTGGCATGTGCGACTCGAGAACCAGCCGGCTGGTTCTCGAGTCGCACATTTCAGGATGCACGTCGCACTTGCATCTTCGGTCCGTAGGCTCTCGTACAATTACCTCAACTCCTTAGATAGTCCGGTGTTTACATTGCTTGCAACCTACGACTTGCTACTTCGGTGTGAAAGCCGCCTTAGAGTTTGCGTGTTCGATTCACTTAAATGAATATTGACATCATTGTTGGAACTTTTTACTGGATAAAATTTAAAATAACCGTTTCAAATGATAAAATAATTTACACATTTATGAATATGTTTGATTACATATGCAAGTGCATATTTATTTTATAATAAACGCAACTCAAAAACAATAATAAATTAATATACTTCCTTGATTAAGGTAAACATTAAATACTTAATTATTTTAACTTATAATACCTTCTTCGATGATAATAGATAACATATGGGAACTAATGACACTACTAGCTAATCCATATTCATAGAATGGACATTTATATGCACATTTTATATAAAAAAAATGAGAACATTAGTTGATCTAATCTATTACTTCTGATTTGTCGGGTTACGTGATTAATCTTCTATAGTAGTTAATTTACAGTTTTTAGGAATTACACAGAATTTAGACCTAATAATTATGTAAAAACAATCTAAATTGAAAATAATAAAATAAATAATAATAATAATACAAGTATTCAAAGAAACTGTCTCGTGCAGACTGGTTTCGACAGACAGTCGATAAGAGCTTAGAGCTCCATATTGATGTTCTAACTTCAAGGTACTAATTGAAAATTTTATTGTTACTGCGCTAGGGTCATATACCCTTCGCACCTTCATTTGGGGTCGTAGGGGGGAACCCTTGGACTATATTGTAATTTTTAAGGACTGTTATTTCTAGTTGTTTTAATAGATCTAACTTATTTTCTTTATCACAAGTGTGTGGTCATTATCGATACGGTGTGCCAGGAGTATTGTTCTCTTTATTTTTTTTCTCTCCGTGTTTTTAGCAACCTTCATGATTGGCTTAAGTATACTCATTTACATTCCTCAAATTTGAGTTTGTATTTTGTAGACTTTACTTTTTTTTATTATGTTTCTAATTTGACTTTTGGTGTAGCAATTAGTAATTAAGTAATTTTATATAGAGGAGTGTAAGCATTTCTTTATAACAATGTTATGAAATAGAATAACAGTTTAGAGAGGAAGATGATGACGATGATCAACAGCATCAAAAATATTAGTAATGTAGTGCGAACATGGTGTAAATTAATAATAAACAAAAATTTTACCTGCCTATAAGTCCGCAGAGAGTGAAATTGTGCAGCATCCTGAGTTAAAGGCAACCTAGCTAGGTTGAAAAAGGTTTTTGTTGCTGCCTTCGCAGACATCTGGAACCGTAAATCGTTGAGGTTTTGGGTTTTATAGCCGCTTCCACAATGTGAGGTTGAAAAACTCCCTCCTGCCTCGATGACCTAGGTGTGATGTTTGTTCAATGTCGAAAGAAATTTCATCTCCCCTTGAACATACCGGCCAAAAAGTGTCGACGTATAGAGTTACAACCACTGAAAGCTTAAAGAAAAGTTCAATTTCCAGATTGCACTCCATGCTTTGCTTTAAGGAAATCGTAATATACATGACATCTGCGTTCTTATCTCGTCATTTTTAAAGAATATGTTCTCTACTCTGGTACTTCAACGTTTGTTGATGTGCGCGGTCCGCTGCAACTCGTACTACGCCACAAAGAAGGGTTTCATACCAAAAATGAAAACTACCTTATTTTATGCAGGGTATCCCGCCTTTTTACCACGATTTTACTGGACTAGTTAAGGTAGTGCGGGCGTGCAGGGAATCAGTTTAATGACCAATTTGTGCCTTTCCAGAGCTAATATATCAACCATATACTTCTATGTAATTTGTCGCAGTAGAGTGTGTTTTGTTATTTGCTACCTTTACTTGTTTATCTTCATGATGAACAAATTCTATAATATCTCATTCATAGTCCAGTAAAAATAGGATTTAACCTCTTAAAAAATACTGGTGAAATTTTTTTTTTGCAAATACCTTTATTTTAGCACTAGGAATAACATACAGAAAGTCCATTTCAAAATGTTGTACGCTAAGCGAATTATTCAAGGTCAAAGGTCAAAAAAATCAGTTTTTGCGAATATCTCGTTTTCTATTGGTTGTACGCTAATTTTAGTTATTAGAAAAATTGTTAATCAGAAAATTTCCAATAAAAATAGTCCTTTACCATTTTTTTTTTAGCTCAACTGTTTTTGAGTTACAAGGGCTCAAAATTAGGTAATCAAAAATAAAGTTGGATAAGGGGGCTAATGTACACTTTTATTAGGATTTTCTGACCTAATGCCACAATCTATTTATTTTTCCATAGATTTGTGACTCCCCCTTCCAAATTTTTCATTCCTCTATTTACCCCCAACTCCTAGACTCCCCCCCCC
>KZ651411.1:152168-177009 GCA_001010745.2 Gerris buenoi
TGCTAAATGAAATTATTGTGACTGATGAAGATAATAATGAAGAAAAAGAAGAAGATGAAGTGAATTAAAAGGAACAAAATTAAGAAGAAATGTCGTAATTGAAAAGTATGAATCAGGCTTAAAGAGGAAACGGTACTTATTCAGATTGTTACTCCCTTATGTATTTTTAGAATATAAATGACTAACTAAATAACTATTAAGACAAAGTGATGTTAGTCCAATGTACTTTGGGACAAAGGAATATCCCACTTCTGGTTTTAAAAGGGGAGTAACATTTTGAAGAAGAACAATCTGATCCGTACTCCTTCTTTAGATTGTTACTCCCCTCGGTTTTCTTTATGAGGAGAGTAACAATCTAAAGAAGTGCCGAGGAAACAATGTTAAAATAAATGCGCCTTGTTTTTGACCTCAAAAATGGTTGTGGAACAATTTATTGTGTACTTCATTCTCTCTTGGGTTTATATCTCGAAAACTATTGGTTGTGCATAAAATGTATAAATAATCTTTTTTGTAGGTAGTTTTCTGATGAACAATTTTTCTAATAGCTAAAATTATCGTACAACCAATAGAAAACGAGATATTTGCAAAAAACTGATTTTTTTTACCTTTGACCTTGAATAATTCGCTTAGCGTACAACATTTTGCAATGGACTTTCTGGACGTTATTTGTAGTGTCAAAATAAAGGTATTTGCAAAAAAAAATTTCACCAGTATTTTTTAAGAGGTTCCACCTTTTTTTTGGCCTAAAATGACTGGACTATTCAGCACTACAACTGCATGAAATTATGTGTGAAAAAATATTTAACTCAATATATCTTATTTTTCTTTAAACTACAATTTTAACTAAATATATTTTTGTTGTTTCAGAGAGGCTGGAGAGGAGCAATTCACATATCCACTTGATAAATATTTGTCAAAAAGCTTCCGGGTAAGCAATCATTTTAATATTTTAAAAATCAGTTTAAACATAACACACTTTTATAAACTATCCTTTAATTTTGATGTAATTCATATTATTTATCTCATTTTTAAAGTTCTCGGTCGAAATGGATATTTCATCTAAATATTCACTCAAGTACTGTTGAGGGAATTAGAAGAAACATGTTCATTAAAATTAATCTTACTACAAGAAGTACCCTTTTTTAGAGGTTTCTGATTCTTTTTGATCACTTTTGCTTGGCATTATTACTGGTTAGGGTAAGTGTCCATCTGAGAGTTTTTAGTATGGAGACTCGCTCTCGAGATTGAAATCGCTAGTGGACATGGGGCTGAGACTAGTCTCGGAGTCTCGCCGACTCTCCGAGACTCGGGAGAGGCTGATGTTGCTCTCAAGTGGATAAGGTTCTGAGACTAATCTCGAGACTAGCTCTCGAGATTTAGTCTCAGGTGGACACTTACCCTTACATTTTTACCAATAGTTTCTGGATTCTGTCTTACATATTTGTGTCTTGTGTTGTGGTGTTATCATAGATTCAACCAATTACAGTGGTTTGAAAAAGCCTGTGTAAATATATACCACCTATACCTATTGTTTAAAGCAGCCCCTACACGGTCAAGCCGCTTGATCAAAACATCGCGTCAAGCAATGGTGTCAAGCATGATTGATAGTCTAGGAACCCGTTTGATGCTTGAGTCAAGCCTTGACGGAGATTGATGGAAAGTTTGAATGAGTCAAGCGGATTGATAGTCTAGGATGTCTGATGCTTGAGTCAAGCCTTGACGGAGATTGATGGAAAGTTTGAATGAGTCAAGCGGCTTTACGGAATGCTTGATAGTCTAGAACAATTTTGATCAAGCATTCCGTCAATCACCTGCTCGAAACCCCAAATCCTGATTCAAAACCATGGTATCTACACAATACTGATTTATTACAGTCCAGGAGGAGTTCACTTGTCGAAAACTCCGCTACAAATGAGTGTTCATAAAAAGATTGATGGGATGCTTGATGCGCCCCAAGGCGGCTTGAAGGTTGTGTCAATCAGCTTGACGCGATGTTTTGATCAAGTGGCTTGATCGTGTAGCGACTGCTTTATTTATGCTTCCGAGGTTCCCAAGGTAATAGACTCTACGTGATTGTTCTATTCAACGAACATTTTTAATGTTTCAAATATTCCAAGACAGAAATCCGTTTCGGACATCAGAAGTATTTTTTGTTCCTTTGTCTATCTGTCGGTCATTCGCTCCATTTTTGAAATGGAGATGAAATTTGAAATTCTTAAGTTTGATGGCCTGGGACCAAAAGGGTGGTTGCTACTAGTGCGCGAGTGGATGAATACAAACTTTCCTTCACATGGTACGGATCTTCCAAGTTTCATTGAACTATTTTAAACCGTTTAGATTTTAAAACGATAAAAGTTTTATTTTTTCACCGGNGGGGGGGGGGGGGGGTACATTTTAACATGGAAGGGTTTCTAATGCACCTTGTGAGGGACTCAGACCCCCTAAAAAACTCCCTTCCTCTTTCAGGGCGAGTTAGGTCTATACTGGGTCCTGGCGGCAGAAATTACAGGTTTTGAAGTTCCTTCAATAGGTTCAAACCATGTGCAAAATAAAAACACCAATATCAGTATAGATGAAATAAAAAATATAACTTATTGTGTAAACAAAAAGTTTGTTTTCCTCAAATTCCTGGCATTTCACTCATTAGTCTATTCTGGAGTTTGATTCATGAAACGCTGATATTACTTACAGAGAATCGTTCAATGAAATGGAGCTTTCTGTTTCAACAATGTTGAAATGCTGAGAACATCCCCTAACTATCCTTTAAAATCAAGGTTGCTGTTGAGATAGAGTTCATAGCAATAATTTTCAATCCACTTAAATCTGCTAGATCTGGCATCACTTTTTCTACGTTGCAATTGCCCGTTCTCTCCGGCTTCATGAATATATTTTTATCCTACATATAATATAGCCCAAACGCGCATAAAAAACGCATGCTATGAAGCAACATTTAGCTTACGACGAGTTACAATCTGGACAAGGACCATAACAATCTTCAATTTCACAATTAACTCGTTAAACAATGATCGTGATTACTCGTATTATATTTATTTATATTATTATATTTTTGAATAATTGTTGTGTATTGAAAGCTGTCACTTTTGATTGTGGCATGTAATGTTAAACAATGCGCTTTCTTATCACACTGAGCCAACCGTCCCGGTCCCGTGTTTTTGTTTACCTTATAGGTTAACTTTTTTCTGCATCTGTACTTATCAATTCCCTTGATATTGGCGATATTGGGCTCATTTTTCTTCTCTCACCGTCCCCTACACGTGGACATATCGTTGGCTCGGTTTTGATTCGGCGTTAGCGAGATCCCAGGTACAAAGTTTTGTGCTTTTATAAGTTAAAGATATAAAAGTTTTTTAAACAATAGTTGTATCAATCAATTTTGTAATTAATGACGCTCTCTTATGGAGGTAGATGATGATTCAGATCAAACCTTTGAATAATTATAACATAACTGACTGAGGATGAAGGATGACTCTAAATAAGTTGAAACGTTTCGAAATGAAGTTAGATTATTACACCTAATAAAAATCCATTTAATTTTCTTAAGTTAATAANCTAAACTGACTATCAATAATTATAATTAAATAAAAAATTAAATTATAAAACCGAAGGCAAATAATTTTAGAGTTATGACGTCACAAATTACAAAAATGAATTTTTAGAACGCGGATAATGATCACAACCAAAGTTGTTTTCAATGTTATCAGTGACACTCCTTCTATGTATAGTATTATTCTATGCATATATCTCGTCTTCCTGTCAATGTCAATTATTATTTATATATTGTACTTCCACAAACAAAATTCTAGCCTTTCCGTAATTTATGTTTAATATTGATTCTTTATCAGTTGTGCCCATTATCTTTGAGAGCAACAATCCTAGAAAAGTTCAATTGCTTACTGCTCATGCGTAAGTTATTTTATTTTTAGATTTTCTTTTCGTAAATTTTTGTTAAAAAAAAGTTTTTCCTTACGATCATAATGCTTTCATTACCTTCGGAAACCTCGGAAGCAAAATACTAATACCTAATCAGTAGTTACCCATATTATAGAAACGTTGCAGTTTCATTACTACAAACGGACGTGGTTCATAAAGAGTCTATACGTTGATAATGCAGATTTTATATTTGTATACTTAAGGTTTTGTCACACGCAAGACAACTTTTACTACGTGCCCATGAATTTCCAAAACCGTTTTGATAACTGTTTTCGTTTCAAACCGAAGGTGTTTCCATGTAGAGTTTTCATAACAATTTTAACTCCCAGACAAGTTAAGTCAGGCTATACTCCTGCGCTCATCATACCTGCTGCACATGCGCATGTCTAAATTCTGTTTACAATTAATCCCATTTCCATGCTATTTTTTAACAGCAGTTTCAATGAAAAACCAAAATATTTTCCAAACGTTTTGAAATCACTGTTTCCATGTGATTTTGTATACCCAAAACGGTTTTGAAAACCCTTGGAAACGTAGTAGGTAAATCTCTTAAAATTTGGCGTTATTATTTAATTTTAGATACTCTTTTAATCTCTTATCCAGACATGAGTTAATGGGCTATTTTCAAACAATCGATCGTAATATCGATATAATTAAAAATATATGTTTTATCTACGACTTGTATTGTAAGTGGACTTTACATAGCTAATAACTGGGTGGGAAGTGTTACATCCCTCCCATGGGAGTGAAAAAACAATGATACTAATTAAAAGGTATTTGTTTTAGGTATTTTTTAAGTATTATGTTGGTAGTAAAGTTTTTCAGCTGTGTAGCTAATTTTTCGGGAAGGTTACTTTAGGTTATCATACAAAGTCTTTAAATTAAAAACAATCTATTGAAAAGTGTTTGTTATAAAACGTGTATATTTAGTATAAAAATTGTTATTTTAATAAATCAAGTAACTAAATACCAGTTTACTGTGTTTAAATTACGTGAAATACTTCTTTAAAAAAAACAATGGATGAAGAATGGAGTTTGGAATCATTTACTACGTTTCACGTTTCCGTGAGTTTTAAAAACCGTTTTTAAAACTATTTTGGTTTTCAAAACCCCATGGAAACGGTGATTTCAAAACATTTTGATTTCAAGGTCACAACTTCAAATTTTCTGTTTTGTATTAAAACTGTTTTGAAAAGATTGCATGGAAACGGGTATTGAAATGAAAACTGTATTGAGACATGCGCATTGGGTATGATGAGCAGAGATATTATAACCTGACACAACTACAACTAGTCTGGGAGTTTTCAAAATTGTAGTGAAAACTGTTTTGGAAACTCCTCATGGAATCACTTTCGGTTTGAAACGTAGTAATTATTCCCGGAAGAGACATGTACTCGTCCGGAAATAAAAGGAGTTGCACTTCCTTCAAAGAATAATTTACTTCCAAATAAGTCCAAAGACAGATACTTTATTTACAATTAATTTAAAGCCTGGTGCGAAGTAAAAAAAAACAAACACATATATAAGGTTTCTGAAAATGTGCTACTACCTTATTTTACCGAATTATCTAAAACTAAAAAATGTCTATGGCCAATATACTCAATGTTAAAATCAACATTGATTTTAAAGATAATATTGACATTAAGCAATATGCCAAAGCCGGGTTTACACGGGTAGAGTAAACAGGAGTAGAGTAGCGAGTAGAGTAACTCTACACTCTACCCGTAGAAACCCGAAAAAACGCACCGTAGTGTGTAGCGAGTAGAGTAACTCTACCCGCAGAAACCCGAAAAAACGCTCAGTAGAGTAGAGTGGTGAGTAGAGTATGTAGCTAGTAAAATTGGTAGAGTGGGAAGTAGAGTGCACTCTACTTGCTACTCTACTCTCCTGTTTACTCTACCCGTGTAAACCCGGCTTTACTTATTAAAATAAAACTATAAGTTTCCTGTTTGAAACGTATATCTTTGTTTTTGTTGACACACCCATTCGAAATAAACAACATAAACATTCATACCAAATGTTTACAAATGTTAGTGAGTTTTTAATTAATTCTGGAGTATCTGCAAGTGAATTTTTGTCTGAAAATGTATTACTGCTTTTGTTCTAGTTGAATAACTTGGCTATTTTACGATACAGCCATTTTGTCTCCATTTTATTTTTGTTTTTCCAACTCTTAAGCTTAAAAAAAACCTTTCTCATTTAATTTGAAAAGTATTCTATATTTTTCAAATGATTTTTTAACTTTTAAGGAGGAGAGTGGAATTAAAAACGAGTTTTAGTTTTGTAGATATTCTAAATGGATTTTTTTTGTATACAGTTTTGCTTATAAAAATAAGGTTATTAGAACAACTTTTTACATAATTAATTTAAAACTGATTATAAAAACACTGATATTAAAATGAATTTTGGAATAAAAAGGGATCTTTTGACAAATTTATTATCTGAAATAGTATTGAGAATTTCCCGTGAGTTTATTATAAACATCCATTGAGGAGAACGGACGTGTCTGAAATAGTAGTCATTTTTTACTTTTTGGCAAAGATAAGCCTATATTTTTCGATTAAAATATAGTAACTCTTGTTTACATAAACCAGCTATAAACTAATTACTCTCTATCTATTCTGAGGTGGCCCTCAAACTTCTTTTAACTTCTTATATTTACCTGGTAACGTCACTTGAACTTTTTTATATTCTTTACCTTTGTGAATAAAATTCAGTCTTGTTCCTAAATTAACTTAATATCTTGCATTATTTCTCTTAAATATTAAACCCACCAAAGTGATGACCAAGAATTCTTGTTTTGGTGAGTAAATCTTAATTTATCTAACTTACTAAGGACTTAAGAACAATTCACACCTTTACAACCTTTTAAACTCAAACCGATCTGAAGCCTGAAACGCAAAGCTCGACCAGCTGCAGACTAGCTGTTCCAATACCACCTATCTAGTAATCACGACCATAGCTGTGGTTCTACCAGATCTAATCACAGTTTGTAACAACTGGAATAGCCAACGAATACACGCAGTTCCACACAGCCGTAGAGGCGTTAGAAACGGTCATTTTGGCACACGTTGCTGATATCGTCACTACCCCACTGAGTGGTGAAAAACCATACCTTGCGTTAAAGGAAAGGATATTAGATTCATTTACCGAGTCAGATCAACGAAAACTGTGGCAGCTTCTAAACAACCTAAAGAGCTCGGTGGTGAGAAGCCCAGCCAGTTATTCCGACAGATGCGAGAACTTGCAGGTTACAAAGAGAGTAACGATTTCTTACGGGCTTTGTGGACTCAACGGCTACGGACGCAAGTACAATCCATTCTCGCTGGGAACAAGTTAAAAGATTTAAATAAGAAGTCTACACAAGCAGATAAGATATGTGAGGTATCAACATCAGTAATGTAGCAACCGTGAAGCTTACTACTCCGTTCCAGGTAACAGCCAAGAGTGACTCTTTACAACAGAAAGTTGAAGCCTTGGCACCCCAAATTAACGAGCTCGCCACCCTTGTACGCGCCTGACCCGTTAGATGCCATAGCTGATCAAGGGATCGCTCTTCTCCCTACAAGGGTCAAGAAAAATCTGAGTACTGCTGGTACCGTAACAGATTCGGGAATTGAGTATGCGAATGCACCAAGCCATTTTGTGTGATGAGATGCAGCCTGTCAAAAAAATTAGCTACCTCTAACTCACGGCGGTGAATCAGGGAAAATTACATTTAAGCCGCCTTAATAAAATGGATAAGACCAAGACCACCGCACCGGCTAAAAATACCTTAGGTGCGGATATCTTCGTTTTACCGAGGAACCGTTTCCGCACACGCAACCCTATGATCTGGGGTACCGGATCGTTGCTGCATACGGGACCGGGATCAAAACTTATGGTGAAACTCAGATAACCGTAAAAATAGGTCTAAGACAAGGTTACCTGTGGTGTGGGAGTTCCTTGTCGCCGTCGTGACAAGGACAAACTTTAGGCGCGGATTTTTTAGCACTCCTCGGGCCGGTTGTTGATCTTAAAAGCCAAAAGATAACAGACGGATTGACGCGTGTGGTTTCCACACAAAAGTAGTATAGTAGTATAGTGCAAGTATGGTTTAACCTACTGTGAAGATGTACGAATTTCATCTAGACTAGAACTACTGGCAACTGGGGATGCTCTCTGGTTTCCTGTGAGGAAATTTATCTAAAATAAATAATTCTTCTACTATTCTTGAAGTGTTACTTCGCATTGACAGGAAAATATCCAGTGATTTGGAAGTATTTTAAGTGGAATTTATTTTATTCACTGGAGGTTAACCTATAGCCATCAAAAAATGCATGCATACGAGTCTGCAAGACAGTGAGATATTTTCATGTAACGCTTTTTGGTAACGCTTTTTGGTGTCGTTTGTTTGTAAAGCTTTTTTAACTGTACAGTGTACCGCGTTTTAGAGTCACTTTGGGAGGGGGCTCCCTAGCGACAGCGGACAGGGCTTGATTGCACTTTCTTCTACCTCTTGCTGACCTGATCCGTGTGTAACGCTTTTTGGTAACGCTTTTCGAGTTCATGTGCCAAAGTCAAGACATGAAAATGTCAAAATTAAAACTTAAGCCAAGAATGATTATCTAGACTAGTGATTCCCAACCTTTTGTATAATATTTCACGACCTACAGTACAGTAAATAGCATAACATTCCTTCAAATTGTGTGATTAGAGGTGGTAAGAATAACGCAACATAGCAGTCTAATAAGGAACGTTTACTATAAGTCTATGTGTACAAAATTACACTGTAAAAGATTTAAGCTTACGGCATGTGAAGCAATATTAACAATTTACCCTTGACGTGATCGTTCACTTTTTGCCGCGTCCCACTAAAAATCTTTCCGCGACCATCCGCTTGGGTCTAATTTTTTTCTTTTATACCTTACATATTTCTTGCAAAGTAACGTAAAACGATGATTATTTATTGTGATATATTATGATTGGTTAAAATGACAGAGTATTGATAGAGATAGATGACATAAATAGTATTAAAATATACTGTAATTGTTCAAAGAGAAGTGAGCAATTCCTCCAAGAGGTTTTATTGAAAAGTGTATCGAAAGAGACCATTGATAAAACAAGTGCTAGAAATATAATGGTGTTGGTGTTATGGAAACTCGTCAGTTTATCTAAACATGAATAAGGGTAAGGGATAGCATGATTTAGTTTCGTGACTTGAGCAATTTATCAGGGTGAGAAAACCAGTAAGATTATCTACTTAGGAAGTAAATGCAGGAAGCATGCTATTCCAGTATACCTACTCTAACGCAACGGGTATGCCTACTCAGGAAGCAAGGGATAGAAAAGTATTAAGTATACATACTCTTGCAGGAAGCAACGCATAAAAAAGAGTAATAACCCTTAAAAAACAATTATGAACATTTTATTGCTAAACTACCTTCTACAAAGTCACGTCAATAAACCATAACGACGCTGACAAAGACGCTGACTCGCTCCCCAGCGAGTCCGCGGGGTTTTTGTTATTTTTCACGTCTCTTCATTCTTGGCCGTAATTGAATCGAGGGCAGCTTGATCCCACATCACGATGCTTTGATTGATCGTCTTCCGATCGCCAATACATTGTACAGTGGAACAGGGATAGAAATTTGAGACAAATAAGGGCATATAATTGCTAGCTTGGAACAAGTGGTCCTGGACGACATCCTTGTCGTCTAACTATGTACTATCACTTAGACTAGGCGCCCACTGGGGGCAAAAAACAGTCTTCAGACTGTCTGCGGAGGTGTCTCCCGGTGCAGAAGATTGTTGGACGACGATATTTTTGTCGCTGTCCAACAATCTTTTGCACCGGGGCAGACAGTCAGACTGTTTTGCCCCCAGTGTGCGCCTTAGTCAATAATGACCACCTTCAGTCCCATTATCAGCAATCTACAAACTTTTTGTGGACTCAGCAAACTGGTCCTACTAGGTCTGTTCAAGATGGCGGAAAAAGTTGATTTTCCGGGTGGAACCACTACAGGTTTCAACTCTCTAGGTTAAATACCTTAGGCGCTACGATGATAACACACACACACATACATACTGACGTCATGCTGAAAACCACTCAGGGGGTCTTAAAAACACCCAAAACGGATAATTCCGTTGAAATCTCGAAAAGATTTTTTTTTTTTTTTGTGAAAACAATACTTTTCCTACTATAGGTAGTGAGTTAGTGAGGAAAAATAAAAATTGTTTTAGGCAATGAAAAATTACATAAAAAGGAGTGAAATCACATCACAAACACTAGTATAAAGAAATTAGCCAAGTCTCGCGTTATAAGTTGTGAGATCATAGGTTTAGCCAAGTCCCACTGTCCGAGTAAGTTCTATTAGTACTTTCATTTTATAAACTCTGGGGTAAATTCCACCGTTTTGGGAAGTGACCCTTCTCCCCTATTCTAAAGTAAATCCCTCGTTCTCCTCCTGCCTCTTCAAATTAAAACACTCCAAAAACTAAATTTTATTAAGAAATTCGTTAGAAAACCCGGTCCTTGATAATACATCAGTGGTTTAGCCTACATGAAGGTGTTAAACAAAAGTTAAGTTCGTTTGTTATGCTCATGTGGCATGTCTCATACGTCATTTTAAAGCTCTTTACAGGAAGATTAAAACAAATATGACCGATAAAAGAGTAAATTGTTTTACTTTCAAAAATAAGCTTTTCAATGAAAATGAATTGTTTTGAGGAGGGGAATTGTGTAAGATATCCTGCTTGTTCTTCCTGACTAAGGAATTATTAATCTTTTGGAAAGTCCTTTTGACACGCATTTCTCGGTTGCCGGTCTTCGTCTTCCTGCAATAAGTATGAGCTAAAGTTGATAATTTTATCTCAGATCATCAAAGCACATACTTTATTCCATCCTTCATAAGAAATTCTAATCCCATAACTTAGTTTTAATTTTTGTTTCAGCCTAAAGATGGAGTGCTCAGAGAAGAAAACAGTGTAGAAGATTGGTTGAAAACTATCTCCATGGATAATGCAATTGTGAAGGAAAGTCTAACTCAGGATGTTCCTGTTTCCAGCGGCTTGCCTCCACCAAGACAAGTCCTAAATCAATCAACTGAGTATCAGGTTATTGAGAAAGCTGCTAAGCTTCTTAAACAAGTTGAACAGCATTGGAAGAAATCTCTGTTTCAGAACAGGCTACAGTTCTCACCAATCTCTGACAGTCATAACTCTAGGTACGTTAATGTATTATATTAAGCTAGCTGATCATTTGTTTTCCTTAAAAGCGGCTGGAACAATCTTTCTCTTTAGTTGATTCCATCGTTCGTCATGGCTGCTACTTCGTTGAGATTAAAAAAAAAACTTGCATACGAGTCTGCAAGACAGTGAGACATTTCATGTAACTTTGCAATTATAATGAGTAAATTATTAATTATAATGACTTTACAATTATAATGAGGAAGCCAAGGGAGAATAAAGAACGAGGGAGAAAGAACAGTGTGACAGAGACATAGATAAGGAAGACTTTGAGACTACTCGAAGATCAAAACTAGCGCTGGGCTAGAGTGGGGGAGACCCGAGTCCGAAAGTACCTGAACTACATGTCGCATCATCGGTTACCTTCGATTCCGCCTAGTCTCTAGCCTAGTGCAACGTCTAGAGCAAATACGACTACCTCTTGCGAGCACCTACTTCCCTGGTACCAGTGGAACTCTTTTCGGCTCTGCGAAGCGCGGTAGGGGAGGCCCCTACAGCTGGAGACTGGATTGCAGACCTCCTATAGCTTTCTAACTCTCTGTTACACTTCTCTGAGTTTTAAGTAACATAACGCTTTTTGAGTTTCTGTCCCATAGCCTAAACATAAAATGTAAAAAAACTTTTAAGTGCTTATTTGCTTCTGGAGAGCTGTAGACAAAGAACTACTGATGTCAGTGCGCGATCTCTCGAAGAGGAACCCCGATCGCCCATTATACTCAAAACGATGGCAGAAAGTGGGTTTAATATCAGAAGGCACCTTGATATGGTACTTTATGTCATATACGCTCAGAAATGTGGGGACTTCCTCAATCAAGCGGTCGTCCTCCTTAACACTAAAAACTACTTTTTTCCCCGCCATTGTGAAAAAAAAACCACATTTTTTAGAAACAGATTTTTACAAGAAGTAGAAGCCAAAGTATGTCTGAGCCTTGATTTTTTGCCTGATGATTTTTTTAATAATACCTTGAAGTTAGTTGTTTATTTCGGGGATCTATCTTTGAACATTCATTACTATAAACTTTTTTTTTTTTTGCTACAAACCTTATTTATATCGAGACTGGAAGCATAATGCATCCATCACTTGACATGACTTTATCATGAGCTGTCATGTTCTAAGTACTACGATAAGAGAGAATTTTGGCCTAGTTCAAAGTTTGATGACAGCCTCTCTAACTGTATTTACGACATCAAGCATAGAGAGAAACTTCATTAAATTGCAAAAAATCCAAAATCCAAAAATAACTTGGCCTCTGATAGATGATAGATCTTGCTTAAAAAAAAAAAAAAAAAAAAAAAAAAATTGTTTCTCATATACACAGTAATATAATGCACTAAAATGTATTTAGAGAGAAAGTATTTAGATGATGCTAAATTTTATTTTTAAGACTTTGATAGTTGTAAATGCCCCCTTATAAGATCCCCTGACTCTAAATATTGTTTTCTTTTTTTTATGGAAATATCTCATTTGAGACTTATAAATCATAGCTCTTTATATTTTATAACTTAAATCTTAATCTTTTGTTTATTTTATTTGTTACAGTGAAAGTGAGCATTATATAGAAAAACTTGCCGCTATTAAATTTAAAGATGCTTCTTTCAGGAATAAACAGGTAATCCTAACCTTTTATCTTTGTAAATAGAGGACTCGCTAAAAATACTTATCATTATCAAATCACGCATTAACTTTTAGTTAACAAAAATAATTGTGTTATTAATAAACTTAAAAAAACAAAAATAATTAAATTAGTATTAAATAACCTGAGTAACTAAAATTTGACCAAGCTAAAGTATCAGTAGTTATTCAATACCAGCTCACTGATATTGACGAACTAAATTAGTTTTTACCAACGATTATCATATTATATATTTAATATATTAAATAATATCATATATCGTATATTATTCATGATTGGCTTGTGATTATCCGAAGCCTTGCAAACATAAAATAATCCAGGTTTTCAAATTTTTTTTCTAACTTCACGGTATCACTATTGCTTTAAAATGTCAACTGTATCATCAACTTATTTGCTGATGCTGAGTTACCACTCGTTTTCTTCAATTAGCTTTATATAAATTAACTGTTCAGATTTCTAGGTAACACTGAAAATTATAGACCTATAGCTCATAACATATTTGTTTGTTTTTGGATTGCATTTGATGACGATAAATTAGTACTTTAGTACATGATTTAATAGAATAAATTAAATTTACCGCACTATGGATGAAAAATGAGGTTTTATAAAACAAAACAAAATTATTCTTTACAGAGATTTCCTGTCAATGAAGCAATGCACCATGGATATAGGAGAGAATCAAGTTTGGAGCAGAATGTATTAATGAGCTACGATGTGGTTAGCAATTATTTTGACCTCATTGGGTCAAAGGATGCAAAAATGACAAATATTCCTAGTTCTTCAAGAAGGAGAGATGAAAATTGCCTGACAAAGTGTCCGAGATGCTTGGATAAAGCAAAAACTCAAAATGAAGCTCAGAAAAAATCCGTATCGGTTTTACCAAAGCAGCAGTATGTTTTGAAGCAAAATACTTATAGTCGTAGAGGTGGCTTTCTCAGGCAAAGTAGAGGAGGTGGATCAACACAAATTTCACCTCGGAGCAACGAAAGCTTACTAACTGCTAGGACTTATGCAAGCGCTTATTCTTCACCATCACCGAAGAACAAAACTAGCTTAATCGGTGGAAGAAGTAGGATGTCTTCTTCCAACCCCGATTTAAGAAATATAAACGCCAAAGAACTATCGAGATCTCGGCATCATAATGTTTCCAGATGTTGCCATAATTTTTGTAGCACAGAACAGTTAAATAAAACTATAGATTCTTTGAATAAGTCAGAAGTTGCGAATCACGAGACATTAAATGTTAGCAACGTATCTGTTGTCAACATCAAATCGTCAAATCAAGAGGGTTCTATTCCCGAAGTTAATCCTCGAAAAATTACATCTGCGCCAGATAAGTTTATTATTATACAACATTTACCTCAAGTAGACATTAGACCTGAACTATCGAAACAGAGCGGACCTGTTATAAGTATCGATGCCGAAGCAACAGTCGAAGAACAACAAGACATTAAAAATGCTAATATCGGTGTATTTAATTACATTCATAAGAATACACCGAAGAATCCTCACAAAGAATTTAAACCCTATACGAACTACACGAGGTACAAAAGTATATCAGGAAGCAACGGGTGTTCTGAGGAAGAATCATTTGCAGCTCAACTAGAGCTGAGATCGGTTGCAGAAAATTTCATCTACAGGTTGAAAAAGAATGACAACCCAAGTGGGCTTGTACTTATGTCTACTTTACTACGCCTCATGGACGAGGTTAATCGACTAATTGACTCGCACATGGCTGAGAGCAGTGTCCCGCCTGCAGACCCTAATCTACCCCCAAGGATGGAAATGGTTTCTGACTTGTTGAGTGATGAACTCAAAACGTGGGGAGCCCAGCATCCTTCACACTACCAGAGCCTCAACAACATTCTACATCATCTTATACTTGACATTCACTTTGCTAGAAATGGAAACTTTGACTTAAAAGGTATACACAATAAGTAGTTATTATCTTTAAAACAAATTTTGGAATGCTTAAATTAATTTTACCTTATAATAATTGGGATTTCCCTTATTTGGATTTTTTTCTTAATTGTCACTATAATAAGTTGAAGGGGCGCCTGGATGGCTCGGAGGCTAGAGCGCTTGCCTTGCGATAAGGCAAGTTAAGCAGCATCGAGCCGGGTCAGAAGGTGGCCGCAGCTCTCTGGGTTCGATTCCCGGACCAGGCGCCCCGCTCAATGTCTACCCAGCATTGTTTAAACAAATGGGAAGCTCCTCGTAAGAGTGGCGACACCAGGTTTCGGCCTGGAAACCATGATGATGACACTCTTGGTTGTTGTACAACTAGGAGGGGAGTCATGGTTGACGACCATATCTTCATACACTAGTGTGTGAAGATTTCGGTCCCTAACTCGGGTTTGATGTATGGGCCCACCTAAGAGGCCTGTATCTTCGGGTGTAAAAGCCCCCCGGAATAAAAAAAAAAATAAGTTGAAACAATTTAATCTTCACTTCTTAAATTCCCCCCCCCCTTCCTTAATATTAAAAATTAATTTCTCTGTTATGTGCCTAATTGTTTTTGTATAAAAATAAAACCTATCCAAGAGGTTAGCTAAGATTTATAGACAAAATGATTATGTGAGTTTTCTTTCTTCTTGTCCCTAATTTATAATACTAATTTTGGAGTAGTTGGGTCAATTTAGGGTGTAATAATTAAAAATGTTTACTTTTCAATTATGGCTATATTTCGACCATATCTTGGTCATCTTCAGGCCTAAAACATCGAAACATCGTTCACATAAGATTTATTTAACAAGTTTACATTATTAAACGTTAAAAGGTACATTAACTAATTAATAATGTAAACTTGTTAAATAAATCTTATGTGAACGATGTTTCGATGTTTTAGGCCTGAAGATGACCAAGATATGGTCGAAATATAGCCATAATTGAAAAGTAAACATTTTTAATTATTACACCCTAAATTGACCCAACTACTCCAAAATCAAAATGATTATTGTGTCAGAGCTTTCACTTATAAAACATGAAGACCGACAGTGTTCAATAAGATAAAATTAACAAAAATAGTAATATTTTACATTAACGGCTGTACCCAAATGTATCGAGATTTATTGGTTACTCTTATGACACCTTTTCACCCAAACTTTATAACTCGAATTCAATTAAATTAGACTGAGTAACATGGGCACTTCTTTAATTGGAAATGCAAAGAACTATTTATGAGATCCTGGTGACTAAGGTTTAATTGTTTTTTTTTTTTTTATCATTTTAGGTATAGATAAGTACAATATTTTTATTGAGTTTAATTTAGAATGTGCATATTTTATTGAAAGTAAAAAATATATTTATTGATAACTAGTTATTGCTTATCTCATTTTTCAGAACTAAACGATGCACCTCCTCCAAACCAAAACGTCAATTCTTCATCATCAAAGAAATCAAGTATATTAAAAACAAGAAAAAAATACGATTATTCTGGCAGGCAAAGACACATATCTATGAATGAAGAATCTAGTTATTCCAGAGAAAGAAATGAAAATACTTACAGAAGTACTCAATCTGAAGAGATGAGCCTTTCTAATAAACTCCTTCAGGAAAATGCTTTAAAAGTACAAAGATTGGAAAAAGCTTACAAAATTAATCACAGAGTGAGAATTTTACAAAGAAAGGAAGAAAATAATAGTATGGAAGAAGCCGGACCTGAAAAATTTTCAAAAGAAGCAAGAAATAATAGTATTTCAGAGAAGGTGGGAAATGAGGACAAGTCTGAACATTCTGAAGACTCCAAAAGACAGCTGAGTTCAAAAGCATCTAGCAGTAATAGCAGTCATCCTGTTGTGGCTATTATAAGTCCAAGTCAGAATGACAGCGTAGAAGAGGAGGAACATACGTCTATATCAGAAAGAGCAAGTGAGACTGAAGACAAGAGTGTGGTAGAAGAGCTTCAGGAAGACCAAGATAGGGATTCAGACTCAATCATAGAAGAAGATGAGGCTGTTTCAAAGCCTACTGAAGAACCAAAGTCACAAGAAAACACCAGTGATAAACAAGTGTGAGTATCTTATGATGGCACTTCTTTAGATGGTTACTCCCTTTATAAAAACAACAGAGAGGAGTAAGAATCCAAAGGAGGTGTAAGGAATGTTCTTCTTTAGATTGTTACTCCCCTTATAAAAAAAACCGAGGGGTGTAACAATGTAAAGAAGGTTTACAGAATGTTCTTCTTTAGATTGTTACTCCCCTTATAAAAACTAAAGTGTGATATTCCTTTGTCCCAAAGTACATTGGACTTAACTTCCCTTTGTCACAATAGTTGTTTAGTCAAAGTCAATTATATCCTAAAAAACATAGGGGAGTAACAATCTAAATAAGTACCCTTATGATTATGTTTCATTCTTTTATGTCAAGTTAATTTAATTCCTACTGTTGATAACAAATCATATTGATTTTATTTTAGGGCGAAATACCTGTAGGTAGGAATAAAATGCTGGAGCATATTGATAACTTCATATTTTTCTCCATATTTTATTTAATTCTACTTTTTCATTTTTTAACTAAATTAATAGACACTATAAAATTAAGACTAACTTTCATTGACACTATTTAGTGTATAATCTTACTTATACTGTGTTGGTATTAATGTAGTCTGTTGTAAATAGGAAGCTCCTTACAAATTGTTAGATTAAGATTTTATATTTCAGACTTTTTTAAAGGTTTTGAGTCATTTTATAGTTATTATTCCTAAAAAGTAATGAAGTTAAGTCTTAGATGTAATATGAATGATTTTTTTGTCTAAACACCTGTAATACTCCAGACAGATGGGATATGTCCCAATCTTTTATAATAAAACTCTTATATGATAAATCACAACGATAGTGACGGCTGAAAACTCCAACAGGCATTGACGAAGCAGTACAAGTACTAACTAAGACTATACAGACCTCTATCTGGGACTCGACTCAATCATTCACTAACAGACATAACCATAGATTTAACCTACCAACTGACATATGGACATTAATTAGTGAAAAAAGACGAGCTAGGGCCCACTGGAAATAAACTAGATACCCTTCAGACAATCGGACGTACAATATAGCCAGCAGAAGACTGACAAACTTATTGAGACTCTATAAGGAAGAAAAATTTAGGACATTCACTTCTCGACTTACAGACCAAGACAGATCATTGTGAAACGCAACCAGACGGATCCTTTCCCACAAATCCATCCTTTCTCCCATCCTAAAACCTGACAACTCCTGGGCAAAATCTGAAACTGAAAAAGGTGAAGTCTTTGCTCAACACCTTACAAACCTTTTCTCTCCACATTCTGGTATAATAGATCACACCCATGCAAACCTTGTACTCCAAGGTCTCTTATCTCCCCTACAATTATCTCCTCCTCCTAAAGCTTTTAACCCATCAGATATAACGTACATTATTAAACACCTCCCTCCCTACACGTAAATCTCCTGGTTATGACCTTATTACCTCTGAAATCCTGAAACATCTTCCAAAAAAAGGTATCCTATTCCTCACCTACATATTCAACTCTCCTTAAAACCACTCACTTCCCTGCACAATGGAAATTCGCCACCATTGTTATGATTCCTAAACCTTCCAAACCTCCTCATCTTCCCTCATCCTATCGTCCCATAAGCCTTCTCCCAGTGATGGGAAAACTCCTAGAAAAACTCCTTCTCCGCAGACTCCTTCTCTTACTCAGACCATTCCTTCCTGACCATCAATTTGGTTTCCGTGCTCACCATTCCACCATCCAACAGTGCCATCGCATAGTCGATGTCATTTCCTCCACCCTTGAGAAGAAAATGTTCTGCTCAGCTGTCTTTCTGGACGAGGCGCAAGCTTTCGATCGAGTTTGGCACGCTGGGCTGCTTTGGAAACTCAAGGCCGTCCTTCCTTTCACTTACTACCTCATCATTAAGTCCTTTCTCACTGATAGGTATTTCTGTGCAAGTTTAGGAACCTCTTCCTCATCCATCTGCCCTGTAAGAGCTGGAGTACCTTAGGACAGTATCCTCGGACCTCTCCTATATTCCTTCTACACACATGACATCCCTCAACACCCTTCCTCAGTCCTTGCCACCTTTGCAGATGACAAGGCAATCCTATCTGTCCACCAAGACCCTCAAATTGCCTCAAACAACACCCAAAATCATCCTTTCCTTCTCGAACTTTGGCTAAGAAAATGGAGGATCCGGATTAACCAAGGGAAAAGTGTACATGTCACTTTTACTCTTCGTCATAGCATCAGTCATTCTTAACCAAGTCCTCATTCCACAATCCAATACTGTCCGTTACCTTGGCCTTCACCTTGATCGACGACTCACCTGGCAACACCACACTAAGACCAAACGTACTGACATCTCAAGACTCTACAAGTTGCTGCTTCGTTTACTAGATCGTAGGCAGGGGCGGATTGGCTCCATGAATAAGGCGCCAACCTTAGCCATGAGGAAGGCGCACACCGGGGGTCCGGGGGGTTTGGAATACCCCCAACTCAGGGGAGGGGGAAAGAGGACGACGACGCGACGCCCTGAGTACAAATATAAATTTTGTTTTGCTTTTGTACTAAGAAATCATGTATTTCATATTCACGCCATCTTGTCCCACCAACGATTATCATCTTTGCCAGTATCTCCCCTTAAAAATTTGGTTTGTCGTAAAAAAAACAACACCAAATTAGAGTCTTATTATGTCACAATCAACATGCAAAAAGCAAACTCGCTTGAAGTTTTGTTTAATTATAGTTCAGATGCTGAGGAAGAAGTAGAAGAAGTGCTAAGCGAATCTTCCCAACCAGCTGAGAAGCAAAAGGAGTCGGCTGCTTCTGATTATGATGAAGATTTTGAGGCTGATGTCACTGAAAACCCAAGCCAATCGGTTACTGCATCACACAATGATAAAGGTATATATCTCTTCAAAATGACTTTTACTTCTTCATAAAACCGTATTGAAAGTGAAACATTGGCTTCATTACTCCATTTTCTATACGATGACCATATGTAACTTGAAACCTGCTACGTGTCTACAGAAAGTTCATTAGTGTAGGAACTATAGTCCAGCCGCCATGTACTTTAGACCTTAGAAATATTCCGAATTTAACGTTTGACGAAACTTTGGGATGTTTTTGGTGGGTGTCCAGTAGTTCTACACCCCAAAAAAAACCTGTACTAGCTTCGGGGGGGGGGAGTCAAAAATCACAAAATTTGTTCACTTTTTTCGAAATATATAAAAAACGAATGATTTTAGCGGAAAACTTGGTGATAGTTATATGTAGAGGATTAAGTTTCCTTCAAATTTCTCTGTCAAACTTATATTTAGACCCCACAGGTAACGAGATGCGGGGCTTCGAAAATGTGCAAATTTTTGTTTTTCCAATTGGCAACATATTTAATGGAGTTATGGTGTCTACTTTCATTTGCATAGTTCATCCCCTCCCCCTTCTACCGTAACCACCCCTACCTCCTATGATGTTCATACTATGCAGTGTAAATGTAAGGTTTGAAAGAAAAAAAAAAAAGAAAAATAACCCAGATCGTCTTTCAACTTAGTTTTATCCTGAATGACCTTTGTAAGATGTAAATATAAATTAGGTTAAAAAAAAAAAAAGTATTCCTGATTTTTACATATAGTTCAATGAAACAATTCTTATTGTCTATTAATGTGTTTAGTAAATTATTTCAATAAATCATGAAGTATTAAAACAAAGTAGAGTCTTTTATGTTTATTTATCTTCTAAAACTAGGTAAGCCTAACGGTAGAATAGATTAAAATAAACATCTAAATAATAATTAAAAATAAAAGAAAGTAACTTAATACGTTAACCGTTTGGCACAAGGAGTGCAAAAAAAATAATATTATTATTATTACGTTTTGGGCATGTCCATGTCTAAGTTACTTTCTCTATGAATATGATGTTTTCTTCGCCCCATCACAATCACAATACTTTCTCTTTCTCAAGTATATTAAGTATTTAAGAAAGTATAAAAGTATCGTCGGGACATCCGGACGTTTGACTTTCAACGGTCAGGAATAAAAAACAATTTTTTTTTTTTAATTTTTCATGATTTTGAGAAATTTTGCACTTTTTCGAAGCTCTCAGAATCCGCATGAGGTCAAAAAATATGTTTGACCAATGAAAATTGAAGGAAATTCAATCTTCTAAAAATTACTATCATAAAGTTTTCCGCGAAAATTACTTAAAACCGTTCATGAAATATTTCGAAAAATTGTTTGTGGTTTTTGACTCCCCCATGACCCCCCCCCCCCAAGTTTGCTTTTTTCCCAAGTTAAGTTTTTTTTTGTTCAAAAAATTGGGTGTAGCACTACTGGACACCCAATAACAACATTCTAAAGTATTGATAACTTTGGAAATTTCTAAGGTAGTATTAGTTGCAGAAGTTAGATGTTGTATGATTTGTTTGGTACCCAGTTATTTTGAATGAAAAATAGATAAATTCCTTTTCACAAAAATATTAGAGGTAAATGATAAATCCTATCTACTTAACATTATAATTTTTATCATTGTTACCTTTTAAACCATTTTATTATTTTTTTTATTTAGTATTATATGTGTGGTAATACTTGTATTTTCATTTTATTACTTGTTTTAATTTTTGTTTGTTGTTATATTTTGTTTTTATTTTTTAAATTATAATAGACAAACCACTAAGCCCGCGGCAACGGGATTAACTTTATATTTAGAAAAAAGTTAAATTAATTTAGAGATATCTATTTAGAAATGTTATTATATCTATTTTAAGATCAATAAATCAAAACAAACATTTATTTTTATTGGAATAAATGTGATTGCCTTAGCTTAGCAATAGCAAACTATTTTGAAGTGCGAAATGTGATCGCTGTTATATTAAATAAATATTATTTTTTATTTATTGGTAAAGTATAAGTTCAAAAAATAAAATTACTTTAGCTGGACATAATGTTTCACGTTTAAATTTGAATTATATTATTAATTTATAAATAATTATTATTAAATGAAATCACTATCATGGAACTTATGACTGAACACAAAGAATTAATTTATTATTTATAATAATATCTTGATTAAAATTTGCAACTATTTATTCCCTTATTATTTTATCGGCTATTTAATGTATCCATTTAAAAAATAAAACATGTCGAATCAATAAGATGAAATTTACTAACTTCTCTCCAAATCAAAGCAAAGTATAGAAGTGTTTATTCAGTAAAGAGCAACTAAACTCCTCATCAACATAATTATTATGTTGGTAGTAATACGTTTACATTTATTAAATGAATTTCAAAATAAATGAAATTAACTAGTGAAATTAAAAATAGATTATTGTACTCAAATATATTTTAGAATTACTATTATTTATTGATTTTTGTAGTTTTGATTTATTTTTATTTATTTTTTGTTTTGCTTTTTTTTTTTATTTAATTTGCCTGTATTTTATTTTTGCTTTTTTTTATTTTATTTTTTCGTTTTTATTGCAGAAAAAATTGGGAAACGATCACGTTCACGTAATATGGGTGTTGATGAGGTTTGCCAAACTGACGATATTGAACTTCCTAATTTAAAATTCGGGGATATTAAACAAGGGGATAACAATCCAGATATTATAGGTAAAAATGAAATTACCAATATCGTAATTGTTCCAGAAGATAACAGACAAGTTTTGAATGAAAGGTATGACAATGGACAATTCCTTACTAGAAATGCTTATGAACCTTGTAAAGATGGGCAAGGCTTAGAGTCCAAAAACAATCAGCCAATCCATCTCTGGCGTAACCCAGATCAAAGAGCTTATCAAAAAAATATTCAAAAGCCAATAGATCTGGACGAACATCAGAATGTTGACAAACTTATAGCAAGTGATGTTGATAACAAAGAAAATAACTTTGTGAAGCTTCACGTTCGTGACGAGCAAGGAGAAATTATTCTATCTTATGCCGGATCGAAACAAAATGTGGAAAATAAATCCTTATTGCCTACTTTGAAAGAAAAGGTTCTACCGAAAGGTGAAACTCAAAGTAATGATATGGAAAACAAGTTGCCACTTTCGAGTAATATTAATAGTTATATTGAAACTGAAAGAAAAGTATTGGAAAATATAACTTCAAATGTTTTAAAAGAGTTGTTAGATGATAAAATTGAAGAAATTTTATCGAAGTATACTGGTAAAGATAAATTTAAAAATAATAGTAATAAACATTTTGATCAGCCTTCGACATCTGGATTTTGCAGTAATAAAGAACAGTATACTCAAACCATTTGTGAACAAAATGAAATAAAATTACCTAGTGAAATGAAATTAGATTTAACGATTTCTGAGAAAGTTGAACCTGAATGTACTCAGGCCACAGAGAAAGATGAAGAGTACACTCTAAAAAGTCCAACAGTTAAGTTGAATATTGATAAGACTTTAAGAAAGGATTCAGTTGATGGAGAAAAATTATTGTTGAGCGCAGATGCTAAAAATATAAGTAGATTAGATAATCAAAAAGAAGTTGAGAAGCCTTCTTATAGTAAACAAGAATCAAATGAACTTGTTGATGTCAATCGATACAGTCCTGATGTAAAGCTGTTGATCAGTATGGTTGAAGAACTTGACTCATCAGATGTTGAATACTGTGAAGCCTCACTCAAACAATTGAGTGACGACGAACCTAAGAATAAACCAGAAGTTAGCAATACAAATCTCAGATTACATCATTTTAATTCCGATGAATTCTTAGTTTATCCTCGGCTAAATCCCCAGCCTTCTGATATTAAAATATTACAATATTCTAAAGACGAACCGAGACATGAAGTGTCAGAAGATTCGAGACAATCCGAATACGTAGAATCAATTAGAAATTGGGAAAAATCAAATTCTCAGAGGATAATTTACCGAAGTATCGCAACTGAGTGTGATTTAAAAGAATTTGGAAGGTTACATCCCTTGCCAGAAAATGCTCAACAATTAGCCAAAACAAACTTTAGTTCCTCTTCAACTCAAACGGTTGCTGTTACTCGAACATCAAAACCATTTACTTTCCCCTCTACGTCTAACTTGGTCGATTTAATTGAAATATCTTGTTCTCAAAGTTCCTCTTCAGGATCTGGTTCCTTCAGAAAAAAAAATAAAAAGGTTTCAAGTGCCTCAACAACAAATATGTCCCCGGTCAAATCATTTCCGCACAAAGAACCTCCTCTAAATATCCTTGATTTAAAAACCAATTCAGAAATTCAAGAGATCTTACCAATAATTGAAAATATCCCATTAAAATCAGAATTGAGTGAACCTTCATCAACAGCCCATAGTGAAACCAATACACATAATTTGTCTGTAAGTATTTTTGTGTTTTTTTTTGTTTTTTTTTTAATTTTTTAGTTCATTTGTTTTGTATTTTTCTCTTCTTCGTTTTTTTCACTTTTAGTTATGTTTTTCAATGCTAGCGTTAGCATGATCATTTTGTTTAATAACTGGCAAAGTTTCGAACTAAAATTACACAATAAATAATAAAATGGCAATAGGCAATGCACAAACCCTTCTAATTACCTAGTAATCTTTGTTTTTGCTTTTTAATTTATTCAATAAATTTAGGGGTTTTTTTATTACCCGTATGATTTTTTATCGTTCTCTCGTTTTACTTTTTCAATCTCTCATAAAACCTATGTTTATTCTTCATTCAGAAAAATGTGCTCAGTGTCATTACCATTTGTTTGGTTTTTAAAAGTAAGGATTAAGGATTGGTGTTGAGAAGTAATTAACCAGTTGACTAAAATCAGTGATACAATTCTTGCTTCACAAACATGTGTGAAACAAGTTTATTTCACACAAAACAAGATCACATCAATCAGATGTGTAAAGGAGCTAATTTCTCTGTCCCATGATGACCTAATACTTCTGTTCATCGGGATATTAAAGAACGCATTCGGTCAGGCATAAGGTGTCCCGTGGAAAACTTTCAATTATCCACGGAATGTGCCAAAAGAAGTAACTGGTCCTGTCACCAAGCATGGGCGCCCATAGACCAAAATTATGGGGGGGGGGTAAAGTAACTTCTTTTTTTTTTTTTTT
>KZ651411.1:182457-192940 GCA_001010745.2 Gerris buenoi
TTTAAATTAATATTTTTCGTGTTATTCGCGATTGAAAGTAACACTTTTTAGATAAAATATTCAAGGTTTTTATCGCTTGTTCGCGAATAACTCGAAAAATATGCATTTTATCAAAACAACTGTCAATAACAAAATGGTAGCCTATAAAAAAAGAAAGAAAATTATTTTTTACCATTCCTATAAGACCAATACGGACCGAGCTACGGCTTGTTAATTATGAACATGGGGAAAAAGGGGGTTTTCAGTCATTAGAAGACGAAAGTTCTAATTTATTTAATGCTATTTATTTTGTTTAGACTCATCTAAATAATAGATCAAACCTGAGTGGAGGGAACACGGAGCAATCTGAGCAGAATGACGAGATTTCTTCTACGAGCAATGAAACTGAGAGATCTTCCCCTTCAGATATGCTTGACAGTCAGAGTAGACTGACTGGACCCATAATGAGAGTACTTGAAGTATCTGCTGCAAGACCAGCAGCTTGGTCAACCAGTAGTGACTCTACTACTGACGATGAGAGAATCTTCATATCGAACCAACCCGTCTCAGATGATGGTGTACTTGGTGACTTGGAACAGCTCATGGATTATCTCAAAAATTCAAAATCTTCCACTTCTAATGGTATATACATTTAAACAATCCATATAAATGAGTTTTTCTGTATTTACTATAGGTGAGGGAGCCTCTATTAAACCTTTTTACCTCTCATAAAATACATTGTACGTCGAGAAACCATTAGGAAGCATAAAAATGTAAGCCTTTTAAAAATCTACTGTAATTCCCTTGTAAAAATCCTTTCTTTTATAATCCTACTGCCGGATCGGTGCGCTTCGCGCACCTTATCCGTCTAGAAGTTGGCGCTGAGTGTAAATAATAATTAAAATAATATAATTAATATATCTTTATTCTTACATAATTTCGTATTTTAGTAAAAGTAGGTTATATTATTTTTTTTTATGCATTTTCAATTATTCTATTTTATACTACCTTCAATTTTCAATTTTAGTTACAATGAGTCTATGTACAAAATTTAAGATCTTTAAATCCACTGGAAGCTAAGATTGTAGTATCTGATTTCATCCAAGACGGCGGCCATATGTTGAAGTGAAAGTACCTTTAATTTTCTTCTTTAGCTACCATAGGTCTATGTACCAAATTTCAGATCCCTTGGTCCACTGGAAGCTGATATAATAGTTATTAAATCCAAGATGGTGGTTGTAATTCAATATGGTGGCCATACGTTGAAGTGATAGTACCTTTAATTTTCTTTTTTAGCTACCATAAGTCTATGTACAAAATTTCAGATCTCTAGGTCCACTTGAAGCTGAAATAATATAATGTGAATAAATCCAAGATGGCGGCTGTAATTCAATATGGCGGCCATATATCGAAATCAAAATAGCCGCACTTTTCTATTTATGGTACACTCTATCTATGTACCAAATTTCAAATCTCTAAGTCAATGGGAAATAGGAGAATTAGTGATCAGTCAGTCACTGCCACTCTTAGTTTTATATAATATATATGTTTCGTTTTGCGTATTTTTATTTCAATTCGTATTTGGCGCCCTTGCCAAACTGTAGTTAAGTCTAAACTTAATCTTTCTTTATATTTTCTTTCCCCCCTTTTTTCTGTTGGCACACCTGCCTAAACCCCTCCTCTTCGCTGAGGACGCTGAGATTGTATAGTGTTTTGGCGCGTTCTTGCCGTATCGCATCCTATCCCTCTCGTTTTTGTATATCTATAATTCTACAAGGTTTCTGACGCCAGCTCGTCTGTATTTTGTGATCCTGTTATTGTGTCTCTTCTCTTTTCACAACATCTACTTTTCGTGTAGTATTTTGGTGTCCATTTGTGTAGCCTCTCATTTGTATTGGGTTTTCCTGTTCTTGTTTCTCACTTCACATCATCTACTACTCACGTAAGTTCTTTAATTGTCCACTTATGTAAAACTACCCTAGTTATCAGTCCACTTTGTAACACTACCAAAGGTATAGTAAACTTGTATTGTCTTCTCTTTAGTGTTCACTTATGTTCACTATCTCTTACTGTCTAACATCGTGATAATTTGTTTCACTGTTTTTGATAATATTATTTTCCTGTAATATTATTATCTTCTTATCATTTAGCGATATATATTCTATATATTCCGTTTTATTATTTCTTTTTAACTGTTTTTTTGTTTGTCGACCAATTAAAAAAAAAAAAACGTGTTTGTTGAGCAATTCTAAAAAAAACGTGGTTGTGGATTTCCACCATTTTTTGTTTTGTGGTTGTTGTTCCAAGATCAAGGTCAATTTGATTCATTCTAATACGTAATTTCTTCTAACTTTGTATTTCTAATCATAGATCAAGAAATTTTTTTTGACAACCCTGTCACTCTTTGAGAAGATAAAGAAGAATCTTTTTTTTTTTTTGTTTATATTTTTTCTCGAACGTTTTTTCACCCTTCTTATTTTTAATTTGTTAGTTCCAATATTATTTAAATCATGTCTAAGTTATCTTTCGGTATTTTTAATCGTAATTATCAAAAATTTAGAACTTGTATCAAGGACTTAACGTTACAAATTGAAAACGTCGATACCAATTTGTTAACTGCTAAAAACGAACTAAAAACACTCTTAACCCAATTAGAATCCAACTATTCGAATTTTACTTCTTTCAGTAACCCTTATCTTCTTTCCGAAGAATTGCCGTCAGGATTCAATGAGGAAGTATTTATTGCTCAAATCTCTGAATTAGAACAAATCTATTTAAAGGGATGTAAGTCAGCCCGCCTTGTTATTGACGATTTTTCTGAGGTAAAAAATCCTCAGTTATTAGTGGCTCCAACTAATGCTTCTTTAGTTTCATTACCCAAATTTGAAGCCCCTAAGTTTAGTGGCGCCTTTTCCGATTGGGATCAATTTTATTGTCAATTTAAATCTTTAATAGGTTCCAACTCAAGTTTAACTGATGTCCAAAAATTCCAATTCCTTCGACAAGGCTTAGATCCATCATCTCGAAACATTATTAATCATTTGACCCTAACGGATGAAAATTATAAAATTGCTCTTGACTTACTTATTAAAAGGTATCATAACCCTCGGCGCCAAATAACCTTATATTGTGACAAGCTTCTAAATTTACCAACTGCGGAAATTAAATCTGCCTCTTCTATTCGAACATTATTGGATTGTCTTAATGTAAACCTTAATGCCTTAAAAACTCTTTCCCCTACTAACTATTATGAAACTCTTTTTACCCAACTAGTTTTGTCCAAATTGGACAATGGCCTAAAGGCTAAGTTTGAAGATGGCTGTTCCAATGTTGAGTCTTGTCCATCTCTCAGCTCTGTGACCGATTTTCTTATTTCACTAGCCATACGCAAGGAAACTGTTAACTGCCTGTCCGATTACAAGGATAGCGGTTCTAAACCAAGTTCCAAAACTGTTTACCCTCCTCGACAGCGTTTAACTTCATCTTTAACTATTTCACCTGCCAACTCTTGTTCAGTATGTAATTCTAAAGAACACAATATTTATAAGTGTCCCTCTTTCGCCTCCAAGTCTCCACGAGACCGATTTCATTTGGTCAAGTCAAAGTCTCTTTGTGCCAATTGTTTGAGATCCCATCGATTTTCAGCTTGCCCTAGCACAAATGTTTGTCAACACTGTCAGGCCAAGCACCATAGTTTTCTTTGTTTTGGTTCCTCTAGCTCTAAAGCACAGGTCAAACCAATTTCGGCAACTGCCCATTCTCAGTCTGAAAACCATTCAGTCAAACCGTCGACTCCAAGTCCGGTACCTTCTATTTCTGATCAACAATCTACTGTAACTCTCTCGTCTTCTTCTTCCCCGCCTGAAGGGTCTCCTTCCGTTCTAATGGCTACATGTCTAGTTAAACTTCAAGTATCGCCCACTCAATATATTATTGCTCGTGCTATCCTAGATTCTGCTTCACATGCCTCCTTCATTACAGAGCGTTGTGCACAACTCCTAAATGTTAACCGTTTTAAAACCCCCTTTTCTATCAGTGGAGTAGGACAGACTGTTGCTCATTCGAAAGGATCTGCATTTCTTACTATTCAAACTCTTGGCGGAAAACAAATTTCCACCGAGCATCAGTTCATTATTATGCCTAAAATTACCTCTAATACTCCTTGTTTTTCTGTTTCACCTAAGGTGAAGGATAGTTTAAAACACTTTGTTTTGGCTGATCCTACTTTTGATGTTAACTCACGTGTTGACTGTTTACTCAATGCTGACCTAACTGTTGCTGTCCTCTCAGGTAAACCTATTTCTCTTGGTGCCAATATGCCTTACGCTGTACCAACCCAGTTTGGTTATGTGGTTATGGGGAGCGTACCTCCTATGCCATCCTTGTCGTGTAATCTTTCTTGTATTGACCATATCTCTCCAATTGTATGTGATCCTATTAATTCTGATTTATTGCATCATAAGTACCATAACGATTCTTCAGCCTCTGTTGTAAGCCTCTCTGTTTCTGTCCTTGACGATTTAAATGAAAACATCAAAGCCTTTTGGCAAGTAGAAGAACCTCCTTCAGCTGGTCCTTTCGTTTCTGAAGAAGACCAGGCCTGTGAACAATTGTTTAATTCCACGACCTTTCGTGATGTGTCAGGTCGATATACCGTGAGATTGCCATTTCGACCTTCTAAGGAGTTAGGCAACTCTTATGATTTGGCTCTAAAACAATTGATTTGTATGGAAAATAAATTTTCCCGTCAACCTGATTTCCAGGCTTCTTATATTTCCTTTATGAAAGACTTACTCGACCAAGGTCATATGCGACCATTAGGACATGATGAACCTTCTAATTATTTTATTCCCCATCATGGTATTTTCAAATCTCATGGAGATACCTCTAAAATTCGAGTTGTATTTAATGCCAGTGCTAAAAGCACTAATGGAAAGTCGCTTAATGATATTCTTTATTGTGGCCCTAAACTTCAAACGTTAGGTACTGATGTCATATCCCTTTTCAGAAAATATCCTTTTGTTTTTTCATGTGATATCGAACAAATGTTTAGACAAATTTCTTTAAATGTCTTAGATCAACCGTATCAATGTATTTTATGGCGGGAATCTCCCCAAGATCCTATTCAAATATATTATTTAACTACAGTCATTTATGGTCTATCGCCAAGCCCTTATTTGGCTCTCAGAACCCTACGTCAACTTTCCCTGGATGAAGGTAATAATTTTCCACAAGCTGCTCAAGCTCTTCAAGAATCGTCCTTTATAGATGATATATTTTGTGGCTCATTCTCTCTTGAGGATGCTTGCCAACTTAAAAATGACCTTATCTCATTACTTAATTCCGGAGGTTTTAACTTGAAAAAATGGAAAAGCAACAATCCCGTATTACTTTCCGACATATGCGAAACTGACCTGGAATCAGTTTCCTTACTCTCTTCTAATTCTACAGTCAGTGTCTTAGGACTTCTCTGGGATACAACCTCAGATAAATTTTATTTTAGAATTCCCCCTTCTCTTCTTGAACTCGACCCTGAGTCTTCTATTACTAAACGACTTGTCTTATCGAAAATTGCTCAAATTTATGATCCTTGTGGTTGGGTGGCTCCCGTAGTGATGAAAGTCAAATGTTTTATGCAATCTCTGTGGCTTGAACCTCTTGATTGGGACTCCCCTTTGCCAGATAATTTGGTTCGCCCATGGCAATCGTTTATTGCTTCCTTGAAAGATCTTACTTTTGTTTCCATTGACAGACCCTTTGCTGTCAATTCTTTTAAATATCAATTGCATGGATTTTCGGATGCCAGTAAGGTTGGTTATGCTGCCGTTTTGTATTTGCGCTCAGTTGATTCAAACGGGCACATCAGCACTTCTTTATTAGTCGCTAAAACAAAGGTAGCTCCTCTAAAAGTGCTCAATATTCCTCGCCTAGAATTATTAGGAGCCTATCTACTTTCTAACCTTGTTAGTCATTATATTTCCTTGTTAAAGTCTCACCTGACTATAGAATCTGTTTTTCTGTGGTGTGACTCATCTGTTGTTTTAAGCTGGATAAAAATTCCTCCACACAGATTAAAAACCTTTGTTGCTAATAGAGTATCCACCATTCAAACCTTAACTTCCATATCTGACTGGCATCACATATCATCTCCTGACAACCCCGCTGATGCTGCATCTAGGGGTCTTGATCCTAATGAAATTAAAGACCATCCTTTGTGGTGGCATGGTCCATTGTGGTTAGTGCAACCTGAATCAAAATGGCCTTTATCTATTCCAGCATCCTCGCACTCTGATCAACTTCTTGAACTCACTTCTTTAGTGTCTGTTCCTATCGCTCCAGACGACTTTCTTCCTAACGTGTCTTCCTGGAGTGCATTGGTAAAAATAGTATCACTCATGTGTAAATTTATCTATCATTCTAAACCTGATTTTGTCAATTCTTTTGGTTCCTTACAATCATTGTCTATTTTACTTATATGTCGGTATATTCAACTTTTTCACTTTAAGGACGTCCGTAATGCTCTAGAAACTAATTCAGTTTTACCTAAAGATTATCAACGTTTAACTCCATTTATCGACAAATTTGGTATCGTTAGAGTTGGTGGACGCTTGTCTAACTCTCCATCTAGTCCTCACCCCATATTATTACCTAAAAAGAATCGATTTGTTAATCTTCTTATTCAACATTATCATGTCGCTCATGGCCATGCTGGTTCCTCCTTTGTCCAGTACCAACTTTCCTTCAAATATTGGATTATTTCGGCTAAACAAACCATAAGGTCTCAAATTTGTAAATGTGTAAGATGTTTCAAAGTCAATCCTACAAATCAACCACCAATGATGGGTAATTTGCCAATCGAACGCATTACTCCATCCCCCCCATTTTATAATTCTGGTATGGATTTCGCTGGACCCTTTCACACTAAATTACATCATTTACGGAAGGCTCCAATTGTAAAAACTTACATGTGTATTTTTGTATGCTTTTCAACCAAGGCAGTTCATATAGAGCTTGCCGAGGATCTTTCCACCGACGCTTTCCTAGATGTTCTTCAACGTTTTATTAGTCGCCGCAGTGCCCCTAACAATCTTTATTCGGACTGTGGTACTAATTTTGTGGGTGCTTCTGGACAGCTGAACAGACTCTGGCACCAATCTTTAGTCGACAATAAAACTACGGTTTTAAATATTTGTGACAAACATAAGATAAATTTTCATTTTTTAGCTCCGTCAGCTCCGCATCAGGGCGGATTATGGGAACGAGCTGTACGCTCTGCCAAACACCATTTACAAAGAATTTTAGGTACTTATACTCCTACCGTTTTCCAATTAATGTCCTTGTTTACGAGAGTTGAATGCATTCTTAATTCTAGACCTCTTTATTCTATGTCAAATGATCCTCATGATTACCGGCCTTTGACACCCTCTCATTTTCTGGTTGGTCGTCCTATGGTTGCACCTCCAGAACCGGATTATGTTCATACACCTGATAGTTCTCTTAACCACTTTAACCTTATTCAAGCTCTTACTCAACGGTTTTGGAATCGATGGCGCACAGAATATTTGCCCGGACTCCAAGCTAGAGCCAAATGGTTCAGACCAACTCCTAATCTTCAGGTTGATGACCTAGTGGTTATTGAACAACCTCATACTCCTCCACTTACCTGGCCCCTTGGTCGTATTGTCAAAGTTTTCCCTGGCCCAGATGGTGTTGTAAGGAAAGCTGAGGTAAAAACTCAACATGGTTCTTGTTTAAGACCATCTACTCGCCTTTACAGGCTTCCTATCAATGAATAATTATCTTTCTATTTTTGCCATCCCTTGTAAATACGTTCTTTATTGTTTTATTGTACTTCGTTTTTTTTTTTTTTTTTTTTTTTTTATCTTTGCTTACCACTTTTTGAACAGAGTTCAAGGTGGGCGGTGTTTCGTTTTGCGTATTTTTATTTCAATTCGTATTTGGCGCCCTTGCCAAACTTTAGTTAAGTCTAAACTTAATCTTTCTTTATATTTTCTTTCCCCCCTTTTTTCTGTTGGCACACCTGCCTAAACCCCTCCTCTTCGCTGAGGACGCTGAGATTGTATAGTGTTTTGGCGCGTTCTTGCCGTATCGCATCCTATCCCTCTCGTTTTTGTATATCTATAATTCTACAAGGTTTCTGACGCCAGCTCGTCTGTATTTTGTGATCCTGTTATTGTGTCTCTTCTCTTTTCACAACATCTACTTTTCGTGTAGTATTTTGGTGTCCATTTGTGTAGCCTCTCATTTGTATTGGGTTTTCCTGTTCTTGTTTCTCACTTCACATCATCTACTACTCACGTAAGTTCTTTAATTGTCCACTTATGTAAAACTACCCTAGTTATCAGTCCACTTTGTAACAATATAGATTAATAGTTGTTTTGTTTTAAGAGGTATATAACCTTGTTTCTTACATTTAATTTTGTATCTCTCCCTCTGGGCAATTATGAGATTTTTTTAAAAAAAAGTATGAGAAAATATATGTAATATTTATTAATTGAAATATTTGAGGCAAGACTGGAGCAATTAATACACACTAACTTGCCTCATAGTACCTAGTATATTTTGGGAACTACTTGTTAAAAATTGAGGGGTTCAGTGGAAAAGTGGTACAAATACAAATGCTTTGTTTTTTTAATTAAAAGTGGTGGAACTAAGATTAGATATTCCAAAAACCTTCAGAATAATATTTTATTTGGCATTTTAATTACTTACTATTATTATTTTAATTTCTACTGAATGGTTAAGCCTGCCAATTGGCTTAAGGCCCCCATACACACTTCAACTTGGTTGTCCAACTATGTCTTTCATCCTGGTTGATCAACATCAAAAAATTTGAACAACACAGTTGAACAACATCAGTAGAGAGAGAATCAGCATACAGAGGCCCAGCATAAAGTGAAACTATACCCGAATAGTTTCACTCCTGTGTCTGTCAGTCACTCTGTACGGTTCCAATAATTTTTGAATCAAAAGAGATACATAAGCTCCGCCACCAATATCAAAAAGGTTTTGATGTCTTTCAACATGGTTGTTCAACTTCTGATTTGGTCTCTCAACCTGCCCATACACACTTCAACTTCAACTCAACTAAGTTGGACAACAAGTTGTAATGGGGCCTTTATACAACTATATATTTGGTAATGGATGACTTGGGATTGTTGAGTCACTCCATCTGATGTATAAACTGTATAAATGGCATTCACAACTGGATTCACTTGAGTAGCTACCCATTTATATCGCAATAGGAGAACACCAAGCACTTGACGGCATCGGGAATAGAACCCAGAACTCTTACTTCCAAAGTATGAATGAGAGCAATTGGGTACCAGGGATACCCCCTAGTTTACTCATTTTCTTGGTGAATAATCAGTGTAAAAAATGTATTCTCCTTCTGGGATTTGATCTTGATCCAATGAATCAGAGCCACAAAAGTAAAACACTGCACTTTTTTGGACCATGGTTTGTTTCAGATGTATTATGTTTACCTAAACACTTACTCCAATCCCTAAACTAATAAATAAGTTAGGTTCAATAGAAGCTGAATAGATGTTTTTATTATACTTGTCTTAACTTAATTATTAATTTCATTTGAGTCAATATCTTATATTGTATTTTCTTCCTTTCAGTGAGGATGCGACAATGTTCTCGTCATAAGAAAACGTAGCACTTTATTTTACTATTATTACCTTTCTTTTATATAAAGTCTTATTTGCCTCTATAAAATAATATTGTTCCTCTCCATTATTTTTTTTATAATCTAATTATTTAAGAATTACAAATATTAAAGTAAGATATTGCTACAAGATTTAAATAATTGTATTAAAATTAAATTATTGTATTTATCAAATTCAATTTTTATTTTCCTAAATTAAAATAATGTTTACAGATGACCATTGTTATTAATAAAAATATTTTCCTATTATTGTAACAAATAAATTAAAACTAATTGTTTCAAGCTTTTCTGTAATATTTGTTGTTTCACAAAATGTGAAAAAATAAATTATTTATTAATGATTATTCTTAATAATTAATTATGGTACAAAATGTAATTTTTTTTAATGTGTATTCTTAATAACTTTATTTATTTAGGTAATTAAAAATAAATTGTTAATTTAATAATACTTCTCTTCGTATAAATGTGATTAATTTGCTCCACCTCAGGCTATACCTTATAACTGTTTTCTTTTAACTATACATATGTAAGAGTATGAGTTAAATATGAGGTTTGTTCCAACCAAACTTCAAACTGGTTTGGAACTGTCCGACGCGACGCATCCGATCACACTTGAACGTTTTTTGCTAATGCACATGCGTCGTACAGTTTGGAACTAGTTTGAGGTGTGGTTGGAACAAACCTATGTTTTATACTAATGTAAAAGTATGAATCTTTTCCTACATACATAAAATGCGATCTTTTATCAGTTATATCAACAGAGGGCGGCCTAGGCCTGTGCAAACCGTGCCTGTGTGCAAGGGGGGGGGG